>JAWWLR010214392.1:0-13410 GCA_035041075.1 Acraspis erinacei | reverse complement strand
ATTTTTTTAATTATAAAAACAAAACAATGAAAATACGTATTTTTCTATATCAGTGGACATTATGAATTGTAATAATACACATTGATTGAAATGATACAATTTTCAGGGCAGCTGGACATAAAAGATAATGCAATACGTGATGAGTATGTATTTGTTAAGGCCGAAGGAGCTTTAACAAAAGAGAATTCACAATCACCAAATTCTAGGTGTCGATGCTTTGACCTTTTCCTTTGAATGGTCTTTGCTCATATATGTGGGAAAGACTAGGACCAAGCGCCTAGCGCGAGGTAAATACATTATCGAGCGCGAAGTAATATTTAGGGGTGACGAAAAGACTGCGAAGTTTTCCATTGAGTTAACATGACAAAAATTCAGCTTTTTGTAAATCTAATATTTGAAGGCGATACTTTGTTACAAATAATTCCGTATTTCAGTATAATGTTTAGAATTCTATAGCGAATAATAATCAATGACAAATTTTGAGGTTGAATAATTCTAAGCCACGCTTATGGATCACCAAAGAAAACCCCAAAAGTGACAAATTTGAATTTTACGTAATAATGCGATTTATTGAGACTTTTTAAAAGAAAAAAATCATTAGTCGGTAATTTCAGAATACCCAGTCATTTTTTAACTAATACTTAATTCATTAACGAATTTTAATTTGTTTAAATATTCCTTTTCAGTTAGCTCGCGATTATTTAAATGATACATATTTGCTCAAATATACAAATTTACAAATTTTTTTTTTGCTATTTTTCGAAAGATTCGAATATTTTTATTTTTATTATTCCTATAAAATTTGTAATATTTATGTTAATAAGTAATAATAAAAAGATTAGTTCTTAAAAATATTTAAATTTGTCAAAAATTTAACCACAATATTACGTACAATTGAAATTTGTCACTTATGTGGTTTTTTGGGGAGCCATAAAATTGGCTTAAATTTATTGAACCTCAACATTTATGATTGATTTTTACTCTCTAAAGACAACAATGACAGAAACACGAATAGGGGAGTTTGGGGCTACGTTGATCACTACATAGAGCATTAATGGAATTAAACAGATTAAAAATTGAAAAAATGTAATATGGACCAATGAAAATGAACAAATTCGAGACCTAATAGGAATAAAGCAAAAAATAATTCCAATTATCATTAGAAATAACTTTAAAAATTAATAGAATGGTTTTCCCATCCATAAATCACATGAAGCAAATTTGTAGCCTATTTTGAACCACTCTCCTCCACCTTATGTGAAGCTTTTCGAAATACATTTAAATTGATAAACGACATTCAATACCTACTCATATGTGATTTCTGTGACTTTTCTGACATGAAAATAAACTAGAAATATTAAAAAAATTAATGAAATCTAGTTTACAGGTAGATCGAAGTATCCCGGGAAACAGTGATCGAAGTAGCACAACAGTTTAGGAACAAGTAAAAAATGCGCTAAAAAATTAAACAAAAATTGTTCGCAAAGAGGTAAGTGTAGGAATCTTAGGCCATAGAAGTACCCATGTAACAACTGCAATTTCTTCATTTAAGGGACACTCCTTTTCTGTAACAAACTTTTTGTGACCATTTTTCGTGTAACGATTTTGACGGCTTTTTCGACAATTATGGTTGCGCGAAAAAGAGGAGTACGTATAAATGAAGAATGTGTTTAGATTGATGTGTAAGCAGGAAGAACAGGACGAGAAAGATCTGGAAGGTGGCTTGGGAAGTGTTATGAGAGACGGGACCGTGTGGAAGATAATAAATAGGTTTAGGAAGCGTAGAGCGTGGGCGAGTGAGAAGATAGGGAGTGAGGAATGGAGGGAGTTTTTTTTTTGAAGAATCGTCTCAGGTCTTACATTCACGGAAGAAAGATGATGGGTGTCGAAGAACGAGGGATTCAGAGATAGAGCAGTGAAATAACTAGAAGATAGCGAAACAGCTAAGAGGGTTAAGGAGTTAAAAGGCGGCAGGACTGGATGAGGAAGAGAACGAAGAGTGGCTAATTAGTAACCAAGAGGTTAGGGAGAGACTGGAGGAGTTAGTGAAGAAAGAATTGGGGGAGGGTGCGAAATTACCAGGAGGGTAGAGAGAGCGTTTAATAGTGTAACTTTAGATAGACAGATAGATAAACGTTAATTTTTCGAACTGCTGACGTAACAAAAATTGACTTGCTTACACTTTCACTCTCATGGTGTTGGTGGAGAAGCTATGGAAGGATATCGAAGGAAGGAGAATATTTCCGGAAACATTGGTGGGCTTTAGGGCGAGTAGGAGTACTATAGACAATATTTACGTTCTTCAGCACGTGGTGAATAGAGAATCAGCGAAGACGGGCTCAAAAGTGTGCGCGTTTCTTGTGAATCCCGAAGGCGCGTTACCTTTGGCGGATAGGGGGAGCTTGTGGGAGGCAATGGAGAAGGGGCGAGTGTATAGAGTCTTGATTCAGATAGTAAGGGAAGTATATATAGAGACAAAAGGTAGGGTGAGTGGAGAGGAGGAAATTTCGTTGGATTTCTGGATGGATAGAGGGTTGAGGCGAAGGTGTGCGCTTAGCCGAACGTTTTAAGCGATGAGGTCTTAAAGGATAGCTTAAATCAGAAAGGTCCAAGCATATTGTGTGTCAGAAAGGAGGTCGAAGGGGTAAGTGATGTGAATAAAAGTGAAAGGAAAAGGAGGTGCAGGAGGCGAGAGAGTTTGTTTGCCTGGGCTTACTGTTCCGCGGGAATGGGGGAGTGGATGTTCATATAAAAGAGAGAGTAAAAAGTACAAATTTATGACAAGGCAGGTGTGGGGGCTGGGAAGGAAGATTCTCGCTGATAATTTTGCCAGGAGAATAACACTGTTCGAGTCGATAACAGAGGTATGTATAGTGGAGACTGGAGCTGGAAAGGAATACACATATAATCATTTTTGGGAGGGAGTCGGGGAAAACGAGCTTAAGGATTATAAGGGAGGGGTCGAGAGGGTAAATATACGTAGTAATTTTTGGATGTGAGGGTAGTAAACTGGTTTGTAAGTGTTGTTAGGAGATGGGCAGAAGAAAGGTTGCGAAAATGGTTGAAGTAAGAAGTATGAACGAAGAAGTAAAAACGATATACGAAACGATTAAGAAAAACTGCATGCGGAGAGTGAAGGCAGCAGGGTATTAGAGAATAAGTGAGTCAAGGTTTAACATGCACAAAAGGAGGATTATTCCAAGGGAGAGAGCGCATTATTTGTACGAAAAAGAAAAGGAAGGAAGGCAGGAGCTGATAGCGAAGATGAGATGTGGGTGTATGGGGGATTTTAATAGTTTTAGGCTTTCTAGCAGGAAGAGGAAGTATGAACTGAGCGGGAAGGAGGATGCCAGAGTTGAGCACTAGTTTAAGGATTGTTAGGAAGTAGAAAGGAGTGCGATATGCATGCAGGTCTTCATGTATGATAGGGGAGACAAAATGGTTGCAGCATGAGCAAAGGTGATGTTGGGTAAGATGGAGAAGAAGGGAAGGAATAAGGAAGAGGAATGGAGAAGGAAAGATTGTAAATAGGAGAAGTAGATATTACTAAAATATAAATATATTAAATAGTAGATAAGTATTAGATCTAAGCCACGGAGGTAGAGTTTTCAATCTAATGAGAAGCGAGAAAGTAGGTTAATGCGTGCGAGGCGAGGTGGAGCGAATAAGGGAAGTGTTAGTGTTAGTCTTTGAGTTTCTAGTTAGAAATATTCTTCTTTGTCTGCTTAATAATGTTTTACGATATGGTAATTGAGTTTAAACTAAATAAAAACATTTTAGAAAATAAAAATATTTCATTAAGTTTTTAGGTATTTTTTCTATTATTTCTTTTGAAATTTATTCTCGATAATTCTGAGACATAAAAAATTCATTTAAAAAAAGTGATGCTGCAAAGTTATAGCTAGTTGTTTTCTCAAGTAAATAAGCTGTTATTAAATCTTAAGATTTCAGTGATATGAATAAAAATGAAGAGCGATAAGAATAAAAAGTTCGGTCAACGATAAAAGTATCATGTAAGTAGTTAATACTTTTGTATGTTTCGAAATATTTTGGTGACACATAACCTATTCAAAAATACCATCAATAATGGCTATTGCCTCAAAACTAAAACTTTGAGAAAAATTATGTTCCTTACTTCCGTTGTTGCTTGGTTTATTTAACTTTACCCCAATATAATCTTTTCTGGCTTTGAATCTTAGTTGCAACCTTCAAAAAGGTTCCCAAAGCAATCATAAATTGTTTATATAATTTGTGGTTCTTTTCAGCAAAGTCCTATTCGAAAAATCCCTTTAATTTTGCGAAAACTATATTTTCCGGAAGTAACTAAATTTCTTGGACTGATTTAGCAAATGTAAATATAAATATCTTCGAGCACACGCTAGAAGCCTCTAGTTCTTAAGATAGCGATTGAAACGACATATTCAGAGTGTATTTAATGACTTTAATAAATATTATAGTTTTTCATTGTACAGACTGTGAGCAAAATTCTTCATTAAACTTTTAGTAAGTTTTTAACCTATTTGGAAAATTGGGGATCGCTCATACTATTATCTTCACCTTGGCAGTCATCCTGAATTATATAAGTGAATACAATAGTATAATATATCTATTCTATTTTCAAAAATCAAGCCTTCCGCAAATATAAATCTGTTGTACATATGCCGCACTATAACCCAATTGTTTTGGTTTTCAAACTATATTT
This sequence comes from Acraspis erinacei, assembly GCA_035041075.1. NCBI lineage: Eukaryota > Metazoa > Arthropoda > Insecta > Hymenoptera > Cynipidae > Acraspis > Acraspis erinacei. The sequence goes on along the minus strand of JAWWLR010214392.1, from coordinate 8,708 downwards.
TATATTCTCAGAAATCAATAGGGATTTAATCTAAAACTATTTCAGGGGATTCTTGAATGGTATAGCATTTTGTCCGCCTTCGGCCAAATCATATGCTTAAATAAAAAGGGAAATTTGAATAATTACGTTATTGCTACCGAAATTATTAAAGATCCGAAACAATTTTTTTTATTGCAAAATTAAAGCAATACGTCGACAATTCTAGTAAAACGCAATTTAGTTTGAACTTGGTAAATTGTATTCAATTGACCATCGCAATATTAGATTTGAAAGTTAGATGACATTAATTATTAAGATTAATGTCTGTGATGCATTCTATTGTATTCAAGTGGCGACATGCAATTCAAAGCCAATTTTTAGAATAGTTACTCATTGGAAGTTATTTCAAAATATATAATGTATTCATTTTGCTCACTATAAAATTTTTAACGATTTAAGTATATTGCTTGAACATCTGATTTTTCTTTCAAATTATTTTAAATAGACTTGAACTCCAAATATACGAGATATTCAGGAATCAGGAGCTCCAAAGATACGACCGGGGAAAACCCGCTCACTCCTTTGGAGTTGGGATCAGGTGGACCTGTGTAGCACCCGCATCTTTGGAGTTCGAGTGTATCGAAATATTTGCAATTGAAGTCAATTTACCATGCAGGATTTCTATTACTTCTAATTGTGAATCTTCATTTTAATATTTCCAATTGATTACAATTGAAGACTTTTCTTCCCTAACGTTGCTTTCTTTATTAATACCATTAAAAATATTGAATGTTGTCGGAGAGCGAACCTACATAGGGGAAAAAAGCTGTCCATCGATACCGGCAGTTAACTTCAAATACACGGATTTTGATTTAGGGAGTACATTTCATCAAACTCAACGCTAACTTAACTGACGTATAGGATTCTATGGATGGAAGTATACAAATATCATTTTGTCTTGCAAAGCACCATTTAAAAAATTTTCTTTAACGTAATGTTCCAAATTTTCTAGTATAGCAGTGAAGTGATACTATATATGAATTTAGCAGCTTAAAATCTACAATAAAACCATGTTTCGCCATTATATACTAAGAAATACGATTTATGAGTTGATGTCAAAAACCAATCGTAAAATATGCTATTTTGTCATCAGATTCGCATTCGCATTTGAACCTTTTTTGATAAAAATTCCATACCTTCGGATCTAAGATGTTCAATTTATTTTCGATCATGCAGGAATTTGTATTTGAATCAACGTATAAGCATCGTACCAACAGGACCCAGCACCGGCTGCCATTTTTTGAAATGACTCCCTTCCTCGGTGAAATCCCTTGGTTGCCGTTTTTAGTTTCTAAAATATTTACGTTTATCTAAGTTGAGGTAAAAATTATTATTTTCGGGTTTGAGTAGTGGATGATACTGAGTCCTATAGTAAATCCATAAGGACTATACTCTTACCCAGAAAAAAAACCGGAAGTATATATATTTCATATTTGGGAAAAAAGAATAAAACCTGTTGCTTATGGTATATACTATATACTAAGTATATACTAATGATTTTGAACACTAGCGACAGCGCAATACTGTTCTCCGTTTTTAAGTATGAGGTGAAGGTGTGTGCTAGTTGCTGGTGTGTAGAAAAAAACTTCTTCCGCCATAAGTTCTTGATACCATCTGGTTCTGAAACGGAGAAGTTCATCGTGCCCCTCAATGCCTCCTTGGGCTTAGGCGGATTTTCGACAGAAGCCGGGAAACCGCTGAAGAGGCGTGACGCATTTTGTTTTGCCTTGCAAATTTTTTCATCATTCAGTTAATACAAGCGTCTTTTGATATTTCGATCCACCTTCGATTTTATCTTTCAATTTGAATCAGCTAAAACTCTCGCCGCGCGACAAATTGAACAATTAATGGTCCAGAGGTTGCATTGCGCTGAAATATTCTCAAGAATGGCAGTATCCATGTCAAACAGTTCTTAGGGCTTAGAATACATCTGAATGTTTATGTTCCTTCTATTCCTGAAGTCAACATCATCTATCAGGGTATATCTCCTTTCCCCGATTTATCTTAATATCACTTCCTCTCCTTCCTCTTCGGTTTGTTCTTGCAGCGCTTGAGGAAGCACTCTACATTTATACTCGCGTGTATAACAGTTGCTTCGTAGCAGTTCAGTAAGTAATCCTTGAGTTAATTCGTCCATTCAATATTCTAAGCGCATCGCCGGTCTTTTTTTTACTGTTTCCATGCAAATTATTTTCAGCATCACAAACTCTGGAGCGATCACCAATGTTTTTGGAATCATTGTCGCATTCTGTGCGCGTTCGATCGTTTCGCGCAGCATCTAAAATTGGATTTGGTGGCGCCATATTTCTCCCTAGAAGCGGCTAGAGAAAGGATTAATTCACCTTTGCACAGTCACTGGAAAATAAAATTCGAACGTTTCGCGAATGCATATTGCATTACAAATGCCATGACTTATGAAAAAAACTATGGACCAGGTATTTCACATACTTTGATATTATTCCGTTTATTTACATTAACAATTCAACATACATTGTCGGCCACCCAGTATATGAAACTTTATTTTTAAATAAATGCTTTTTATTTAATTGAGTTAAATATTGACTGGTGGCACGTGAACTTTTGCGGAGGGAGGGGCGCAGAAGGTAAGACGTGGCCTTCAACAAGTAAAAATTGCCTACGTGGAACACAGAGACCCTGATTTTATATATATCGTAACATCATGTAGAAAATTCCTTTTCTCCCTATATCAGGATCATCTACTGTCATCTACGCTAGTAAAAAATGAGGCTCATCGCCGGTACTATATTCTTCGTTTTTGCTGTTTTCCTTAATTCTATTGGTAAATATATTAAAATATAATGTCATATTCATTACTTAAGTACACTATAAAATGAAAACAATTTTTTACATTTGGCTTCCTCATAGCTATAAAATCAATTCACTTTTTCATAAAGCAAGCTTTTTCTGTAATGAAAATTAATACTTTCGATATTTCTCAATCTTGTGCGTCTGTGTTGCCGAACATCTTATATTCAGACAATCAGAGAGCCCAGCAAAATGTATCTTCTTAAAAAATATTGCTAAGTAGCTATTGATTAATCAAGAGCAATCATTTGAAGTTCCGCAATAGATCAATCAATGTGTCTCGCAGACGTAAATCATTACATTAATTGCAGAACTGTTATATTCCCAGTAGCTATATCCGCTTTAGCTGCGGTAATGTACGTACGTGCTATAATCATGCGTTTATATGGAGTTGTGCCGTACTATTCTTTTCTGAGTGTCATACCCCCTCCCCCATTTTTTCTCTTTTTCCACGCGACTTAATGTGTTCCTTGTTGTTTCGCGCTGCCTTACATTCATGGCTGAGTATGTACATCTAAACAGTTTAGCTTTCTCCTGTGAATCATCCATACATTTAAATAAGGAGAGGTGAAGGTATGAATTTGCACAAATTTATTGATCAATTAACTAAAAGCTTTGAGCATCTCGCATATTATCATGCTGAGCTACGCAAGGAGGTCCAAGGCATAAATGATAACAGCAAAGTTATTTCCTCGGAATTTGCTAAAATACAGAAAAAGCTTTCTACACCAGAGAATGAAGGAGCGACCGTCCTACAACAGAATCGAGCAAAGAACATAATTCTCTACAACTTACCGGATGATGAGGAACACAATAATGATATGATATCCTCAATCCTAAATTTATTTCAAAAGATCGACCTTAGCTTTTTCTACTACCGCACTAGCCGACCCGTTTAGAATTGGGAAGCATAAATATAATCCTAACATCCCAATTCTTATAGGAGGCGATTTTAACCAACGTGGTGCCAATTTAAATCAGCTAGATTTTGTGATTGTGCCTAATAAGATTTTCTAGGTCAACCGTTGTTCTAAAAATAATTTTATAAATAGTATGGGAAACTTGTTTGTCTACTAGATGGAAAAACCATTTTGTTGTAACTGTATGGGTGTTCTTTTAGCGACTTTCTAGCGCATTCAACTTTCTATTGGCCTTCATTATAACATTCTCAGATCGCTACCCTGCCGCAGTCAGCCTGCCTCTCCCGTCTCGCATATCAAACCTTGTAGATTTAAAAGTTTAAAAATCTATTTCGACGCCTCTGATTGAACCGAATTCTATACTTTCATGATAAATGGGGCAGAGTGTTCAATTTTAAATGATGACGGAAATATTTTGAATGGAAATTTAATATCTACTATAATAAAGGTTGCTCACGACTTAGGAATGAAGCACGAATCCAATGGTATGAGAAAGAGCCGCAAAACCATGGTTCGATAGAGAATGCAAAGAGGTTAAAAATCTTGTTGTTGATGCTCTAGAGGTCTACAAAGAGACAAGTTATCTGAATGTACGCCATAATTTTTAAACAGTCTGAAAAAATAATATAAGAAAATTATAAAATTAAAAAAGAAAGCAATTCATACTAGAACAGTAAAATTACTGGCAAATGCTCTTAGCACTTTCGACGTCTAGAGCATCATTAACAGTTTTCGACGTAAAACCCCTCATAAGAATAATATTAATATAGAAACCTGATTTATAAATCTCAAGAAAATGTGCCCCATTATCATAATGGATGTGGCTCAAGTTCCAAACATTTCAAACCCAACTCTTGACTCCCACATGACCGCGTTAGAAATCAAGAAGAGCATAGCAAAATGTAAACAAAGAAGGCCTCTGACTCCGTTTTGGTCAATTAAAGGTTTTACAAAAGGCTTCCTGAAAATTAGCTACAGTATCTTGAGATTTTATTTAATCGAATCATGACCGCTGACTAGCCATAACCCTTCTCAGCATAGGTCCATAACAATGGTAAACTGAATAGCAAAAATTTTTAGACAACTATTTGGCAATCGACTTACTAAATGGCTGGATTATGCGAATTTAATTCCAGAATCTCAGTCTCATTGATTTCATAGACTTTAAAGTTTGCGCTTGACTATGCTTGTCACGGAATGTTGTAGCAGAGACTGCTTGAATCGGGCATAAGCATAAAGATGATTAACATTATACTCAACTTTTATGAACCTGCATCTGTCTGCATCAAAGCCGGCGGTGTCACGACCATTTCTGTCAAGGTCACACAAGGCGTCATGTAGGGAGACGTTCTTAGTTTTGTTCAATTCATACTTTTCATAAGTTTCTTAAGCGACTTTCTCTCTTCGACGTATAATTACAATCGCTGTAAATATTTTTCAATTAATGACAAGGAAGACCCTAGCATTTTATCGTTAACAGTCTTGTCATCTAACTATTCTAACACCATTAAAACAATTGTGCAAATTCTTACTGAATGTTTACAATTGCGTGCAAATATCTTTTATACTAGATCCACCTCTTCGAAGTTAGTTCCAACGTATAATCAACCCTCTCTTAATTTTGATTAACGTGTAACTTATACACATATTACTGTATTACAAATATTTTTTTTATTAATTTAATTTCGGAAATTTACTTTCTGTCGAAAATACGTTCTCCTTTTGGTTCAACACAATTTTTTATGAAAGCTTTAAAAATCTTTTTTTTAAATAATTTATTCTTTCTAGTCCAAAATTCAACTAGTTATTAAAAATTTGTTTCTTTTTTTAACAATTTCACATAAAAAATTCCTAATTTTTTTCCTTTCGTTAGAAATGTTGCCAGGTACACCGCCCGAAACAAGGGACTTCCTGGCAAATTTTGGGATGAGTAACGAACACGCAAATCAACAAGGTATGTACTTCTGGTACAAATAGAAATTTATAACAAAAGCGTTCATTAATGAACAATTTATATTTAAAAAAATTGAAACTAATAATGATCTCTTGAAATCGAAAAAATTCAACACGCATAAAACCTTTTTTCGAAGGTTTTAAAAAAATGTGCGAATTCAAACGGATTTAAAATTTTATATTTCGTCTCTATTAAACCAAAAATTTTCGAATATTTTTCATTGAAAGCAAATATCATTGCAAATGTAAAAAAATCTCGCAAGTGTGAGCTTGCTTAGGTCACGCATCTGATAGTTCTCGCTCTTGATCATTAAATTTCCCTGAAATTTTAGCTTGCCACTTTTAAAATTAAGGGTCAAACGATCGACAACTGAAATTGAGTTATTTAGAATTTTCTTCTGTTAAAGCTTCTTTGGCCAAAACCAAATGGTTACAGATCTAATTGACTTGTTTGCAATATCAATTTTCACGATTGAAACAAAAACTAGAGGTTTTATCAAAAAATTATTTATAACTAATTTGTAGATTTCCTCTATGTAAGAAACTTTTTTCTATTAATTTTTTCTTATCTTGTGTTAGTTTTACAAAATTTTAATTTTTGTAAATGTTTGACGTTATTTTTTATGATTAAAACAAAAATTATAGAAACTAATTTCAAACACATTTGTAAATGTGTTTTTCATGAACATTTTTTCCAAATTTTTCTGTTCGTGCCTTTAATAGTTTTATGAGGAAATTAAGTGTTTTTACATATTTAATAACATTTTTTATGATTAAAACTAAAGATATGTATGTTTTGTCGATAAAATGGCTTCCAACAAATTTGTTCATCTTTTTAAGAAAAACAATTATGTTTATCAATATTTTTTCATATCTCGTACAGTTTTCCCTGGAAGTGTAATTTAAAAAAAAAGAACACGAGACGCATTACTAGAAAATGACTGGTTAACGAACTAGTCTTTTCTTCATATGGCTTAATACAGTGTGCCAAAATTTAATCTAATCTGATCAGTCTTTTAGAGGTTATCATGCCCGCAGGATACAGGCATACAGACATAGTCATACATAAAAACATACAGGCTCCTTTGTAAGAATAGGTTATTCTGACTCTAGTGGAGTCAAAACGAGCAGATTTGCTTACTGTCGATGAAGTCAAATTTTATAAGAACTAATAACTCCTCATTAGGATGAGAATGTAAAAACTGCAAACTCCTTTCTTCTTATAGAGTTAGGTTTTCAGTTGGGGTGTCTGTCTGATGGAGAACCTACCCTTCAGGAAAATTCAAATTAAAACTTTTTCTGAATCATTCGCGAATATTATTCACGGAATATTGATGATTTAGCTTTTAATAACTGTTCCAGGAGAATATTCCCTTCATGCCATTGGTCTTGTTACATTAACGTATTTAAAAAAATGCAATCCTCTTTCTTCTTGCAGAATTAAATACAACATCTGAGTGTCTACCTAATACAGAACTTATTCCTAGTTTTCGTCGTCGGGAATCTACTACTCGTAATTCATTTGACAGACGTTCTCCTGTCATGTCGAATTTTCGTGCCGAGACATCTTTTCATGCCAGGTCTAGGGGTCCTCCAGTCCGTACCCGGCTTCTGGCTCCACCTACCACGATTGTTTCAACTAACGGATTTGAATATGACCTTAACCAACTTCAGTTTATTCGTCTTACTCCCTACATGAATCCGCACCGGCTATTCGAGCTCCGAAGATACACCTTTCCTACGGATAAACCAATTAAAATAGCCTTAAAGGATCATAAAGACTTCGGACCCATGCCAATCCAGGAACAAATTGTATTATCAACATCCGCTGGTGACGTCTTCGCAATACTGGAGAATAGTAGATTTTTTGCTGGAATATATTCATATAATTCTCGTATTCGCTTCCATGCACGTTCAAAAATAAACATCAGGAGCGGCATGATTAGTTTATTGACGACAGATGAAGTCAAGGAAATACCAGTAGGCCCAAAGCGTCGAATCCCGTTGTGCTTCAAAGTAGATCATATGAACGCCAATCCCCTACACCATTAAAGTAATTACAAAAAAATACAAATCTTCAAATATTACATTTTCCTTGTAGTTACAAATAATAATAAGCCAATGTATTCTGATTCTCAAGGTTTCAATCTTTGCACGTTCCTAATATTTTTTATCCATTACATCCTCATGGCGCGTCTCGCGCCTTGCACTCGATGAAAGTTTTTCTAAAACGAATTTTGTTTCTATTACGTTGACCTCTATGAACTAAAGTTAGTTATTTTTAATGGTATTCTTTGTGATTAAAGCGAAACCTAGGTGCTAATCGGCAAAGCAATCAATTATCAATTTGTTGATCTTTTCTAGCTTATCAATTTTTCTTGGTTCATTTATCTTCTTATCTTGCATAATTCCTCGTCAAGCGGAATTTACCATTTGTAATAAAATAAAACGACTTGGATATCTTTTGGAGATTAAAAATTTCGTTGTTTACATTTTTTTTATTTCCTCGCATAGTTTTGATAGGAAATCAAATTTTTTATTTTTACTAATAGGTATTTCAGTTAATAATGTCGGTTTTTCGCAAAATTTGGCCATTTGTTTACATAACAATAAGAATTATCTTAATAATAAAGGTATTTTCCATCGTTTTCTGCAACTTTTCCCCATCTTTCTGGCAATTCATGGATTCCTTCCCAAAAGAACTGTTCATTTTTTTAGGACAACCATTCATCGAGCCAAATTCTCACTTCTTCGTAAGACTGGACATTTTGCTCTGAAAGCCCGTGCTGCATCGACTGGCTTCGCAACATGATGCCGTGTATTGTTCGTAATACACATCGCCCCTATTGTCCCACTAAATACACAGCAAAGCCTTATTTCCATGAATATTGCGCAATGGTTGTGACATTGAAGGCTGGCCTGGGTCTATCCACGATTTCCTTCGCTTTGGGTTGTCAAAATAGATACACT
>JAWWLR010214387.1:0-23499 GCA_035041075.1 Acraspis erinacei | reverse complement strand
CCCCAAAAACATATAATAAACATGGTCTTACATATAATAAACATGGTCTGACCCCCAGACTCGAAAAAAAAACATTTGATGTGGGTTTTTGAGGTTATGACAGAACCCTGACGTGCTGGGGTTTTTTGGACCTCGGATTCAAATTCAGAGCGTCAAAATCCATAGGAAAACATATGTCCCGTCCAAAGGTCACGAAACTTTTTTTTTTTGTGCGGCTGTGTTATTATGCGATTTTAACTTCTATTTTTAAAGAAAGCCAATAAAATTTCGAATCGAACTGTCAAGGCCAATTTTTACTTCTTTTATTTGATAACAAAAATGAAAAAAAATTGACTTTTGAAGTATCCCGTTTTAAAAAAAAATTTTATTCATTAAAAAATACATCAAAAATTAAAATCAGCTATCCTCATAAGATGTTCAATAGTAACGTAAATCTTACAAAATGTATTGAATTTGTTATAAACAAATAAGTGAATGAAAATTTTTTCATGAGGATTGGCAGCGATTGATGAGTCACTTGATTCGTACTAAATAAGAAGAATTTATAAAAATAGGAGTTTTTTAGTTATACCTGATATGGATATTTGTTTATAAAAATTTCTATTAGAATAACAAATTATTTCTTAAATTTTATAAATTCAACTAAAAAACTCTTTCTTCACATTTTTTTATTTAGTGCGAATCAAGTGACGACTCGCTGCCAATCCCCACGAAACAATTTTGATTCACTTATTTGTTGATAACAAATTAAATTTTTTTAAACATTTGCATTGTCATTGGAAATCTTTTCTGGATAGTTGCTTTCAGTTTTATAGGTATTTTTATTCAAAACAAGCATTTTTTTAATCGGGTATACTTCGAAAGTCAACTTTTAATTTTTTTATTAAATAAACCAAAAAAAACCAAAATTTAAAAATCGGCCATGACAGATAAATGCGAAATTTTATTAGCTTTCATTTTAAAAAAAGTTAAAATCAGATAATAATTTTCTTCTGAAAATCAATTTGCCCACCGGCGATTTTTTTTGCGTCCGACCGGAAAACCAAGAAAGAGCAATTCTCAATGAAAAATTTAATAGTCGAATTTTAAATTGAAAGCGACTAATATTTAACCCAAAGTGGAATAGTTTAATTTTCAAATAAGAAAAGTAATTTTCAGTAAAAACAAAGAATATTAAAATTATTCATTCATTATTATTAATCAATATTAAAAAAAATTAATTTGCACCAAATATATAGGCAAATATGTATATATATATATATATATATATATATGTGTGTGTGTGTGTGTGTGTGTGTGTACATTTTAAACCAGACAGTCGAATTTTCAAATAAAAAAGATTAATTTTAATTTTCAACAAAATTATTGAATTTTCCATAAGAAAAGATTTTCCCAGAAAGATTTTGCACTCAATAGATAAAAAAATTGAGGTAAATTGTAATTTAAAGGGGAAAATACTTTTTAATAAAAAATAAAAATATCAAATTGCTTATATTGGTCAAGAAAATTCAAGAATATTGTTGAGGCTTTCCGATATGCCGAAAAAGTATCTGGAATACATCTAAGAATTTTTTTCTTTTATAGAATTTTTCATGTTACGGGACTTTGAAATATTTAAAAAAGTTTGAAAATTTATTTCAATATCTTCAGACGCCCACATTTTTTTAAATTTATGAATATGTTTTAAAATTAGTCCAATTTTTCCTAGAATTAAAAAAAAGAATCAGCAAAATAAAAAAAGTTTCATTTTTTGTTGGAAATCTTCACAAATCTACATTTGGTTTAATTCGGTTGATACATTTCTAAGTCGGAAATTATTTTTGTCTCTTCTTGAAAGTTTTAAGCATCATTTGAAATGTTAAAAAATATTTTGTTAAACTTACTTCTTGTAATAAAAAATCAGTATAAGTTTTTTGTAGAATATTTATATAAAATTTCATTATCTGAAAAACCTTCAAAATCCTCAAAAAGATTCGAAATCTGATTTGAAAATCTGCAAAAATCTACATTTTGTTTAAATTTGGTTGTAATCTGTTCAAATTCTCAACTTATTTTTTAATCCCCTTAGATTAAGATTAGAAGACTAATTTTTTGTAATAAGACAAACTAACTATTGCATTTTTGATGAAAAATAATCTTATAAGATTGAAAATACAACTATTTGGTTTAAAATTGATCTATTTATTGAAAACCGTATTACTTTGATGACTTTGTTTTTTAATTTTATATAAAAATATAAAAACAGATCACAATTTTTACTAAAAGAAAAAAACCCTTGTAAGTTCTCTATTTTCTATCTCATTCCGAAATCTGTCAATTTTAAAATAATTAAATAAAATCAATACTTCGTAGAAGAGCATTGCCATGAAATATTTTAGCTCTGTTTTAACGTCTTTCCCTTGAAATTTCTATATTAGCCAATAAGAATAAGGAAATCAACCTTCGCTTTTCTTCCCTGATTGATAAAAGAAATTCAACAACTCATTATTTAGAATACATCTCTTTTAAATCAAAACTTTACAATTTGGTTAAAAATTTAACTACTTCCTTAAAAATTCATATTTTTAATCCAAATTTCAAATATATGGTTAAAAGTGGAACTAATTGATTAAAAATGAATTTTGTGTTTCTGTTGAATCCAAAATTTTTTTTTTTGTGCTAAAAATTACTTTTCGCAAATTTAAATTGTACTATTCCAATTTATGGTTGAAAATTTCATTACTTTGTTGAAAATTCAACTATTTCCTTCACAGCTCATAATTTTAGTGGAAATTTCAAATATTTGGTAGAAAGTTGAACTAATTTAATAAAAATTAACTTTGTTGCTTAAAAATTTAACGTTTCTGTTGATACTAGAATTTTCTCCTTTGGCTGAAAATTACTCTCTAAAAATTTAAACATTCCATTTTTTGTTGAAAGTTGACCGTTTTTAATTTAAAGTTGAAAATTCAACTACTTGGTTAAAAACTTAATTATATTTTGAAATTTCAACTATTTCGTTAAAAAGAGAGAATTTTAGTCCAAATTTCAAATATTTGTTAGATAGTTCAATTAACTTATTAAACATTTATTTTGTTGTTTAAAAATTTAACGTTCTTGTTGAAATTAGAATTTTCTCTTATGGCTGAAAATTTCTCTTCTTAACTGAAGTATTAACTATTCCATTTACGTTTGAAAATGTACCGCTTTTAATAGAGAACCCTTTTTGGTTGAAAATTCAACTATTTGGATGAAAATTTAATTAGTTTGTTGAAAATTCAACTATTTTGCTAGAAAGACATAATTTTTGTCGAAATTTCAAATATTTGGTAGCCAATTGAACTACTTTATTACAAATTAATTTTGTTGTTTAAAAATTTAAATTTTATTTTGAAAAGCAAATTTTCTCTTTTGGTTGAAAATTTCTCTTCTTAAGTGAAGTATTAACTATTCTATTTTTGTTTGAAAATTTACCGTTTTTATTTGAAAATCCTTATTGGTTGAAAATTCAACTACTTGGTTGAAAATTTGAGTATTTCCTTAAAAACACATAATTTTAGTAGAAATTTCAAATATTTGGTAGAAATTTGAACTAATTTAATCGAAATTAATTTTTTTGCCAAAAAATTTAACGTTTCTGTTGAAACCAGAATTTTCTCTTTTGGCTGAAAATTTATTTTCTTAACTCAAAGTTTAACAATTCCATTTTTTGTTGAAAATTTACCCTTTTTAATTGATAATCTTTTTTGGTTAAAAATTCCACTGCTCGAATGAAAATTTAAATACTTTCTTGAAAATTTAACTATTTTGTTAAAAAGACATCATTTTTGTCGAAATTTCAAATATTTGGTAGCAAGTTGAATTACTTTATTAAAAATTAATTTTGTTGTTTAAAAATTCAACGTTTACTTTGAAAACAAAATTTTCTCTTTTGGCTGAAAATTTTTATTCTTAACTAATCCATTTTTGTTTGAAAATTTACCGTTTTTATTTGTAAATCCTTATTGGTTGAAAATTCAACTACTTGGTTGAAAATTTAAGTATTTCGTTAAAAGTCATAATTTTAGTCAAAATTTCAAATATTTGGTAGAACATTGAACTAATTTAATAAAAATTAATTTTTTTGGTAAAAAAAATTAACGTTTCTGTTGAAAGAAGGATTTTCTATTTTGGCTCAAAATTTATTTTCTTAACTCAAAGTTTACCAGTTCCATTTTTGGTTGAAAATGTACCGTTTTTAATTTAAAAATTTTTTTGAATCAAAGTTCAACTACTTGGTTCAAAATTTAACTACTTTGTTGAAAATGCAACTATTTCGTTAAAAGGTCATATTTTTGGACAAATATATCAACCGTTTAATTAAAAGTTGAAATTCTTTGTTGGAAATTAATGTTGTTATTTTTTTTTAAATATAATTTTTCTGTTGAAAACGGAATGTTCCTTTCGCTGGAAAATTAATGTTCTCAACTGCAAATTTAACTATTCCATTTTTGTTTGAAAATTTATCATTTTTAATTGAAAATCTTTTTTTGTTGAAAATTTAACTAATTGGAAAATCCAAACTATTTTTGTTCTTCGGATGAAAATTACTTTTCCTTGCGTGAACATTTTACTATTGCTTTCTTGTTTTGGTTAAAAATTAAAGTGATTGGTGGCAAATTTAATTCCTTTGCTTTAAAAAAGTTAAAATAATTTGTTCAAAATTACTTTCATTATTTTTAAATTCAAGTTCCTTCTGAAAATGGAATTTTATCTTTTTGTTGGAAATGGAATATTCTCATTGATTGAAAATTTACCGTTCTTTATTGAAAATATTTTTTGGGTGAATATTGAACTACTTGGTTGAAAACTTAGATACTTTGTCGAAAATTCAACTATTGTATTGTTTAAAAATTTCACTTTTATTTTGAGAACGGAATTTTCTCTTTTGGTTGAAAATTAATTTTCTTAGCTGAAAATTCAACTATTGCATTTTGGATTGAACATTTTTCGTTTTTCATTGAAAATCTTTTTAGGTTGAAAATTTAACTACTTGTTTGAAAGTGTAACTATTTTGTTAAAAATTCATATTTTTGGTCGAATTTTCATTTATTAGGTTGATGGTTAAACATGTTTGTTACAAATTAATTTCATTGTTTGAAAACTTAACATTCCTATGCAAAACTCATTATTTACTTTGGATGAAAATTACTTTACCTTGCGTGAAAATTTTACCTATTTTTTTCTTGTTTCGGTTAAAAATTAAGCTGCTTGGTGGAAATTTAATTACTTTCATGAACATTAATCTTTTGTATAAAAAACTCATATATTTTATAGAATTTCTACTGCTTGGTTAACATTTCAAATAATTTGTTAAAAATAAATTTTTTTAAATTCAAATTTCCTGCTAAAAATGGAATTTTCTCTTTTTATTGCAAATTGGACATTTTCTATTGATTGAAAATTACTTTTCTTACCTGTACATACATTTTTAACCAGAAAGTGGAATTTTCAATTAAAAAAGATGAATTTTAAATGAAAAATTTAACAGCTTTATTTTTAATACAAAACGATATATTCTTACGAAAAATTAAATGAATAAATTTCAGTTAAGCTTATTAATTTAAAAAAAAAAAATATTGGCCTTTAAACACAAAATTGACATTTATCATCAATAAAATTAATTTTTAACAAATTATTTCAACTTTCAACTGAATAGTTGAAATTTTCAAGAGAAAATATCCTTTAAAAAGAAGGGTTCAATTTAGAACAAAATCATTACATTTTCAAGAAAGTAGATGAGTTTTTAATCAAATAGCAGATAGATTAATAAAAAAAATTAATTTTCATGCAAGTATTTGAATTCCATTTTCCACGAATTTGAATTCCACGATTTTCGATTAAAGGCGACAGGAAAAATGAGTTTTCAACAGCAAGGATAAATTTTCAGAAAATAGAATTAATTTTTAACAAAGTAGTTGACTGTAAAACAAATAGTAAAAATTTCAAGAACGAAATTAAACTTTTTAAGAAAAAAGAGTTTGAACAAAGTAATGAAATTTTCAACAAAATGGATTAATTCTCGATGAACAATTTAATAGTTTTGTTTTAATTTTACAACTTTTAATTTTCCGTACCAATAGAATAGTAAAATTTTCAGGTAAGAAAAGTAATTTTCGATCAACAGAAAATGTTCAATTTTCAATCAAATTAATTTTCATCCAAAGGAAATAATGGGTTTTGAAGAGGAATTTTAACTTTTCAAACAATAAAATTAATTTTTAACAAAGTTTTTTATTCTTCAATCACATAACTGAAATCTCGAAAAAATATGTTTTTAGCACAATAGCTGAGTCTTCAACAAAATATTTAAATTTTAAACAAAATGAATACACTTTTTAGTGGAATGATGAATCTCAAATTAAAAAAGATTAACTGTCAACCAAAAAAGATTTTTCTTTAAAAAGGATAAATTTTCAATCTAAAATGGAATAGTTAAATTTTGAGTTAAGAAAAGTAATTTTTCAACTGAAAGAGAAAACTCTGTTTTCAGCAGAAAAGATAAATTATTAAGGAATAAAATTAATTATTAAGATATTCGTTCAACTTTTAACACAAAAGTTGAAATTTTGACAAAGACGGAGACTTTTTAACGAAAAAATTAAATGTTAAATTAAGTAGTGAAACTTTAAACCAAAAAATATTAATTCTCAATTAAAAATTTGTAAGCCGAATTTTCTAACACCATCGGTCAGTTTTCAAAAAACAAGTGAGGAAAAATAATTTTCATCCGAAGGAAAAAAAAAGTTTTCAACAGGAATGTTAAATTTTCAAACAATGCGATTAATTTTTAACAAACTTGTTTAACAATCAACCAAATAAATGAAATTTCGACCAAAAATATGAACTTTTAACAAAATAGTTACATTTTTAAACAAGTAGTTAAATTTTCAACCAAGAAAGATTCTCAATTGAAAACGATAAATTTTCAATCAAAAATGTTATAGTTGAATTTTCAGCTAAGAAAATTAATTTTCAATTAAAAAAGAAAATTCCGTTCTCGAAAGAAAATATATTTTTTTAAACAATACAATTAGTTTTTAACAAAGAAGTTCCACTTTCAACTAAACAGTTCAAGTATTGACAAAAAATATGACTGGTTAAAGAAATACATGAATTTTCGACAAAGCATTTAAATTGTCAACTAAGTAGTTGAATTTACAACCAAAAAAGATTTTCAATTAAGAACAGTAAACTTTCAATCAATAGAGAATATTCCATTTTCAACAAAAAGGAAAAATTCCATTTTGAAAAAGAAAGTTAAATTTTCAAATAATAAAATTAATTTTTAACAAATTATTTTAACTTTTTTAAACCAAAAAAATAAAATTTGCCACCAATTAGTTTAATTTTTAACCACAAAAAGAAAGGAATAGTAAAATATTCACGTAAGGAAAAGTAATTTTCATCCGAAGAACAAAAATAGTTTCGATTTTACAAGTAGACAAAATTGTCAAACAAAAAAGATTTTCAATTAAAAACGATAAATTTCCAAACAAAAATGGAATAGATCAATTTTCAGTTGAGAAGATTAATTTTACAGCAAAGGGAAAATAACGTTTTCAACAGAAACGTTAAATTTTTATGCAATAAAATTAATTTTTATGAAATTAGTTCAACTTTGTACCAAATATTTCAAATTTCGACTAAAATTATGACTTTTTCACAAAATAGTTGAATTTTCAACAAAGTAATTAAATTCTCATACAAGAAGTTGAATTTTCAGTCAATTTTGAACCAAAAGTTCAATGGTTAAATTTTTATTTAAGAAAAGTAATTTTCTGCCATAAGAGAAAATTATAGTTTCAAACAAAACTTTAAATTTTTAAACAATATTAATTTTCAATAAATTAGTTGAACTATCTAACAAATATTTAAAATTTCTACTAAAATTGGCCCTTTAAACGAAATAGTTCAATTTTCAGTAAAATATTGAAATTTTGAACCAGGTAGTTGAATTCTCAACAAAGAATATTGTCAATTAAAAGCGATAAACTTTCAACTAAAAATTCTGTTTGGTAAATTTTTGCTTAAGAAAAGTAATTTTCAGCCATAAGAGAAAATTCTAGCTTCAGCAAAAAATTTTAATTTGGAAGCCATAAAGTTAATTTTTAATAAATTAATTGAACTAACAAATATTTAAAATTTCGACTAAAATTGTGACTATTCAACGGAATAGTAGAAATTTCAAGAAAATCATTAAATTTTCAACCGAGTAGTTGAACTTTCAACCAAACGAGGTTTTAAATTAGAAAAAGTAATTTTTGAACAAAAAATGGAATGTTTACATTTTTAATGAAGAAAATTAATTTTCAGCCAGAAGAAAAAATTCTGGTTTCAACAGAAACTTTACATTTCTAAGCAACAAAATTAATTTTTATTGATTTAGTTCAACTTTCAACCAATATTTGAGATTTCTACTAAAAGTATGAGTTTTTAACGAAATAGTTGAATTTTCAACAAAGTAATTAAATTTTCAATCAAAACATGGAATAATTAAATTTTTAGTTAAGAAAATTATTTTTCAGCCAAAAGAGAAAATTCTATTATCAACAGAAAAGTTAAATTTGCAAGCAGCAACATTAATTTGTAATAAACTAATTCCACTTTCTACCAAAAATTTTAATTTTCTACTAAAATGATGAGTTCTTAAGGAAATTGTTGAATTTCCAAAAAAATAATAAAAATTTTTAAACAAAAATGGAATAATAAATATTTCAGTTAAGAACAGTCATTTTCAGTCAAAAGAGGAAATTCTGGTTACAAAAGAAACGGTAAATTTTGAAGCAAAAAATATCAATTTTTAATAAATTAATTCAACTTTCTACCAATCTTTTGATATTTCGACTAAAATTATGACTTTTTAACAAAATAGTTGAATTTTCATCCAAGTAGTTGAATTTTCAACAAAAAAAGATTTTCAGTTAAAAGCGGTAAACTTTCAACCAAAAATTCTGTTTTGTAAATTTTTGCTTAAGAAAAGTACCTTTCAGCCATAAGAGAAAATTCTAGCTTCAACCAAGAAACTTAAATTTGGAAGCAATAAAGTTAATTTTTAATAAATTAATTGGAATAATAAATATTTGAAATTTCGACTAACATTGTGACTTTTTAACAAAATAGTCGAAATTTCGACTAAAATTGTGACTTTTTAACGAAATAGTTGAAATTTCAAGAAAATAATTAAATTTTCAACCGAGTAGTAGAACTTTCAACCAAACAAGATTTTAAATTAAAAAAAGTAAATTTTCAACAATAAATGGAATGTTTACATTTTTAATGAAGAAAATTAATTTTCAGCCAGTAGAAAAAATTCTGGTTTCAACAGAAACGTTACATTTCTAAGCAACAAAATTAATTTTTATTGATTTAGTTCCACTTTCTACCAAATATTTGAATTTTCAACTAAAATTATGAGTTTTTAACGAAATAGTTGAATGTCCAACAAAGTAATTAAATTTTAAATCAAAACATGGAATAATTAAATTTTTAGTTAAGAAAATTAGTTTTCAGCCAAAAGAGAAATTTTGAGTTTCAACAAAAACGTTAAATTTGTAAGCAACAAAATTAATTTTTAATACATTGGTTCAATTTTCTACCAAATATTTGAAATTTCGACGAAAATTATGACTTTTTAACAAAATAGTTGAAATTTCAAGAAAATGATTAAATTTTCAACCAAAGAAGATTTTAAATTTAAAACGGTAAATTTTCAAACAAAAATGAAAAAGTTAATACTTCAGTTAAGAAGAGTAATTTTCAGTCAAAAGAGAAAATTCTGTTTTTAACATAAACCTTCAATCTTTGAGCAACAAAATCCATTTTTAATAAATTAGTTGAACTTTCTACCAAATATTTGAATTTTCGACTAAAATTATGAGTTATTAAGGGAATAGTTGAATTTCCAACAAAGTAATGAAATTTTAAACCAAAAAATGGAATATTTAAGAAAACTAATTTTTAGACAAAAGAAAAAATTCTGGTTTCAAATATGACTTTTTAAGGAAGTAGTTAAATTTTTGTCCAAATAGTAACATTTAGAATGAAAAGAGATGAATTCTAAACAATGAGTTTTTGAATTTCTTCTATCAAGCAGGGAAGGAAAGCGAAGGTTGATTTCTTTGCTCTTATTGGCTGACATCTAAGTTTCAAGTGAAAGAGGTCAAAAAAGAGATAACATATTTCACGTAAAGGCTCTTCTACGAAGCACTGACTTTATTTGCTTACTTCAAAGTTTACAGATTTCCGAATGAAATAAAAATTAGAGAATTTACAAAAGTTTTATTCTTTTTAGTAAAACTCGTTATCTTTTTTTATATTTTTATATAAAATTAGAAAATAAAATCACCAAAGTAATTACGTTATTAATAAATAGATCAATTTTAAACCAAATACTTCCATTTTCAAACCTAAAAGATTATTTTTGATCAAAAATGCAATAGTTAATTCTTTTTATTACAAAAAATTAGTTTTCAATAAAAAATGAATTTTCTACAAAACAGGTGGATGAATCTAAGGGGATTAAAAAATAAGTTGAGAATTTAAATAGATTTCAACAAAATTTAAACAAAATGTAGATTTTTACAGATTTTCAAATCAGATTTCGAATCTTTTTGAGGATTTTGAAGGTTTTTTTTTAAATGATGAAATTTTATACAATTGCTCCATAGAAAAATTATACGGATTTTTTATTTCAAGAACTAAGTTTAAGAAAATATTTTTAAATGTTTAAAATGATTTTAAAAGCTTTTAAGAAGAGACAAAAATATTGTTCGATTTAGAAATATATCAACCAAGTTAAACTAAATGTAGATTTAAAGATTTAAAAAAAATGAAACTTTCTTAATTTTGCTGATTTCTTTTTAATTCTAGGAAAAATTCGAAAAATTTTAATATATATATATATATATATTTAGAAATTTAAAAATATATTATAAAATAAACAAAAATTCAAAATATTGCAAAATTTAAAAAAAATTTGGACTTCTGAAGATATTGAAACAAAATTATTAAACTTTTTTAAATATTTCAAATTCCGGTAACATGAAAAATTCTATAAAACGAAAAATGTCTTAGATATTTTCTGGATACGTTTTCGAGATATCAATAATCTTCAACAAACTTTTAGAATTTTCTTGCAAAATCTAAGAAAATTGATATTTTTATTTTTCATTACAAATAATTTTCCCCTTTAAATTATAATTTACCTCAATTTTTTATCTCTTGAATTGAAAATCTTTCTGGACTAAAATATCTTTTTTGGTTTGAGAATTCAACAATTTTGTTGAAAATTCGTCTTTTTGTTTAGGAAATTCATCTGTTTGGGTGAAAATCGCATCTGTTTTTATTAAAATTTAAATGGACATTTTTTAAATTTTGTCCTAAAAACCTTGGAAAATTATTAACAGACTTAAAAAATAAACAGTTATTTGAAACTGTTATTTTACATTGATTGGTCGCGTTTTTTCTATTTTTTAAACTTATAGTTAACATACAATTGCTTAAACAATTTCTTTTTTTTAACTATCTTTTCCTATAGTAACGGCAGATAGTTTGTGTATTGGTCTGAAATTTTCCACTTTTTATTTATGTTTTAATTAAATTAAGGTTATAATTAATTTAATTTCACAAACCTAATAGTTTAAACAATTTACAGCTATTTTTAATAATATTCTCTTCGAATAACGCTATAAAGTTGCGATTTTTTAAAAATTATTCATATTTTGTCTAATTTGCAACTGAATGCTATTTAAAAATTAATGAAATTAAAATTTTGTGTTAAATGTTAATAGTTTATTATCTTTTCCTATAGCAATGCTAGATAATTGCAGTTTTTTAAACTTGCCACTTTCTGGCTACTTTTCTATTAGAGTGAGGTTATAATTAAATTAAGTTATCAAATATAAATGTTTAAACAATATATTATTATTTTTAATTATATCCTTGTTGAATAATGATAGAAATTTGCGGGTTTTCTGAAGTTGTTCACTATTTTTCCAGGTTTTAATTAGCCTAAGGTTTTAATAATTAATTTTAAGAAAAGTAATTGTTTAGAAAATTTAATATTTATAACAATATTCTCTTTGAATAATGCTAGAAATTTGCGGTTCTCTCTTCAATATTCAATGTCTTTTTCACCTTTCACTGAGAGCGAAGTAATAATTATGGCAACTTAACAAAATTATTATTTTTAATAACTATCTTCACCTAAATTAAAGCTAGAAAATTGTGGCTTTATCTGAAATTTTTCACTTTTTGTCGACTTTTTTATTTAAGGAAGGCAATAAGTGGTGAAATTTACCAAACCTAATTGTTTAAATAAATTATTAATATTTATAACTGCCTTTACCTTTATTATTACTGGAAAATTGTTGTTTTTTCTAAAAAAAATACTTTACGTCTTTATTTATAAAAATATTGAATAAGCTTGAGAGTGAATAATTTCTTAAACAATCTGTTTCTTTTTTATAAATATATTTTTCTGAAATAAAAGTCATAGTTGAAATATTCTTCAAATTTCTTGTTGTTGATCATATTAAATGCAAATGTTCCTTGAAGTAGTTACTGAAAGCCTTTTTTTAAATAATTATAAATATTGACATTAAGTATTTATTCCTAACTGAAAAATGAAATAAGAGTTGAATTTATAAAAAAAATCACAAATTTTTAGAATCACTTTAAGATAAGATTGTTATAAACAATTATACATTACTTAAAAAATTGTATTGTGAAAAATTTGTGTAGACAATTTCAGAAAAAATCGCATCTACCTAGAATTATTATATAACAGGATAGTGATAAAAAATGATAATTGGTTCAAACAATTATTCTTCTTAAATTTTATTAATTTCTACATCTTCTAAAGTGGAAAGGAGAAAGAAGCTGAAAAATTCTGAAAACCCCTGAACTTTTATCAATACTAAAAAAGAATATTATTAAAAATAATAATAAAATGTTTAAAAATTTATATTTGTTAACTTGACTTAATTATAACCTCATTCTAATGAAAAAGAGGAAAGAAAGTGAACAATTTTAGAACAACTGCAACTTTTTAGCATTATATCAAGAGCACTTTATTATAAATAATAACAAATTCATTAAGCGTTTTTTATTTTATAACTAATTTATATTATTGCCGTAATCTAACTGAAAAATTGAAAAATTCGAAAAACTCGCGACTTTCTAAGTCTATTCTAAGAGAAAATTGCTAGAAACATTAAGAAATTGTTCAAAAAAATGCGTTAAAACATTTTCTTATCAACAAAAAGTGATATTCTATGCATTAGAAACATTCTGTGTTGGAAGCACTCAAAAAATTATAATAAGCGCCAAAAACTCCCAAAACACGATTTTTCACTTATGGGGTATTTTTGGGGTCCCTGTAAAATCTAATTATGGGGTAATATACTAAAAGTAATTTTTCATTCTTTGTTGCTAATTAGTAACAGAAATTTAAAGGTTCAACCTGATTCACCTAATATTTGCTATTCTGAATAATAATGACAAAAAACGTATCTTTACTGATGGGAAATACTTCATGGGGATTGCCCCACCTACATATGTAATTTTTTGATACTAAAAAAATCAATTCATTTGTATATGAATTCCAACAAATTTGGTGGCGATATATATAAATTTTGGATAAAAAAATTTTCAAAGAAAAAATAAAAATTATTTTTAAATACAAGATCTAGAATGAAAAAATATTTTTTTATACAATGTTCTTTGAAAATCAAAATTAAGATCTTTTTTAAAATCTCAATTTTTCTAAAAAGAAGGATTTTTTCGAGAACAATTGACTTTTAAACTAAAAAATATGAACTCAAAAAACAGTTTCAAAAATGAATTTTCAACGGAATAGTTGAATTTTTAGGCCAAAAGACGATTTTCTTTTTTAATTTTTCACAAAAAGATGAATTATTAACAAAAAGTGTAAAATTTAGTTGAATTTTTAAGATAGCAGATCGCGGCTTTTACGAAAATGAAATTAAAAACAAAAAAAATATCTTTTAAGAAAAAATTAATATTTAACTTTAAATTTAAACTTTGAAGCAAAAAATATGAATTTGTAAATAAAATATTTAGACTCTAAACCAAAGAGTTTGATTTTCAACTCACAAAGAAAAATTTCTAACCAATTGATCTATTTTCAAAGGGAAAAAGCTTTTACTTCCACTGAAAGGAATTACATTTTTTATGAAATAGTTGGATTTTTAAATTTAAAAAAAAACATTTAATTCGAAGAAAGTTGAATGTTTAAAAACAAACATTTAAATTAAAAAAATATCTTAGAATTTTTCAGCAGAAAATTGAATTTTCGACAAAACAATCAAATATCCGAAATACTAGAATTTTCTGTACCCAAAAAAATGAATTTTCAATCAGATATTTGCATTTTCAAGCTAAAAAATCAAAGTTTTTAAAGACAATTAATTTTTAAACCCAAGAAGATGAATTTTATAGAAACAGAAGGAATTTTCAACAAAATAGATGATTTTTCTACCGGAGAGTTAAAATTAAAAAGAAAAATAATCTTATTTTCAACAAAATAATTAATTTTCCCACAAATTATTTGAATTTTTTATCAAACTCTTTAATTTTCTAGGTATCAAGAAAAATTATCAACCGAATACTTGTATTTGCAAAAACAAACATTAGTTCTGAACTTCTTTAAACCTTGAAGCAAAGAATACGAATGATCGAAGAAAATAGTTTAAATTTAAACCAAATAGTTGAACTTTCAACTTACAAATATGAATTTTCTATTATACTGTTGAATCTTTAAACCAAAATAACACATTTCTTAAAGACATTTGGATTCTTAACCCAAAAATTTGAATTTAAGAAAAAAATATCATAGTTCTTAAAAAACTATCAATTTCGAAGCCCGAAAAGATGAAGTTTCTACAAAAAAGTTTATTTTCAATCAAGAAAAATGAAATTTCAATCAAACGCATAAATTTACAAACAAAAATTAATATTTCACTTTAAATTTGAAGTTTAAGGGAAAAGAAGGAAATAGTTGAATTTTCAGATAAATAGACGCATTTTCAATAAAGAAATTTAATTTTCCCTGAAATAGTTGTATTTTTAAGTTAATACCTCAATTTTTATGCCAAAAGTCTAATTATTATCCGCAAAATATTGCAAAAAAAGCAAATGAATTCCGGTCACGTATAGCGCGCGCTGTAGCACGCACGCTCGAAGCGTGTAACGGCTTCAGTTAAAAATTCATGATTTAACAACTATTCATTTCTCCTCTTGCAAATTTTCACTGTATAGTCTGCAATTAGTGTTTCACGAAGAGACGATAATTTATCGTTCGTCGACTGTTTCGTTCGCTTTTGCCAAATTCCCTGCTCCCTGTCAACTAGAAGTAACATATTCATATTTGCCGTTAAAGGCAAGCAAAGAAGAAACAGATTTTCAAGAAAACAGTTCAATTTTCAACCTAAATGATGAATTTCCAACTAGAACAATGAATCTTCAACTAAAATGGTTATATTTTCAACATCATTAATTAATTTCAAGTTAACAAAAATAATTTGGAACCAGATATAAATTTTGAACCAGATATAAATTTTGAACTGAAGCTATGGAATATTTAATTGTAATAAAAATAAATAATTATTTTGTAACTGCAATATTTGACTTTTAAACCAAATAGAGATGAATTTTCAACCAAGAAGAATATTTTCTACTAAACAGAGCAATTTTCAACTACAAAAGACAATTTTCAATCCAAAAATTGAATAATTAAATTCTTAGTCAAAAAATGAATATTCAAGCAAAGAGATTAATTTTTATCCGAAATGATGTAATATTGAACTGGAATAATAGTTCCATTTTCAGTTTTAAAAATAGAATAATAATTCAACCCCGAAAAAGAAACAAATTTTCAACTACATAGTTAAATTTTCGTATAAAAATTCCCTTTCATTCAAAAAAATACAAGTTTTCTATTAAGATAGCTCTTAGTAAAAAAAGACATTTTTAAGTAAAGTGATGAATCTTCAAAAGAAGAAAAAAAATTATTTTCCTTAAGGGGTTATATACCTTTTTGTACGGACAAATTGAGGAAAGTTTAGATTTTTTTAAAGGCATGTAGCAATAATTTTATTACATCAAAGTTATAATTTTTTGATAGTACATTTTACAGTGAAAAAACTAGCATTATTTTATAAAAAAATATTAATAATTGATGGAGTTATAGCCCTTTCCCCGAAACCCCCTTTTTTGATGAGGCTTGCGGCGATCGCGATGCAAGTCCAGCAGGTCAACTGAAATCATAAAATCCAAAAAATTCAATTAGTATAAGGAAATGTCTAGTACTTGAATGATTATTTAAATAAATATTTTGTTTTTTCTGCATACGTGACGAGGCGCGCTTCGAAACGCTACAACTTTCGATGTATTGCTCTGATCTCTATGAAAATTGGGCGAAATGTTATCAAGGAGTTTTGCTTTCAGATAAAGTAAAAATAATTTTTTCGATTTTTTGACAGAAAAAAAGGTATATAACCCCTTAATGCTAAGCGCACCCGACTGGCAACCGGAAGACCTGTGGTTCGATTCCCAAAGGAGCGCAGGAAACTATATTTTTTCCGAAAAGTTTAAATTAAACCATTTTTTAGTTTATAGCTCTATCTAGTCTGAAAATGCGTTACGAATCTATGTTATTTATGCTCCACTGATCAGTCGTTACCCAACCTATCCTCAATGAAAAACAAGTTTCATGAAAATGCCAAATGAAACGGTTCACAGCATCTAATTCCAGCTATATCATCGTTTCGAAATCCGTTCCGAATGAAATAAGTCGCCACTTCGCGGCCCAATATGAAAATATGATTTTCTAAGAATTCTACCAGAAGAAAAGTCTATTAAAAGTTACAATATTTCTATGAGTGTCAATGTGAGATAATAGTGGAGAAAAGAGTGATAGGAAAAAAATTTCAATTTACTTTTTCCAAGTGTTTTTCATTATGTCCTTGTAAGAGGCGACATAAATAATTCTCGCTTGCATCAACGTAAGTTGCAAAGTCTTTATCCCTAACATTCATATTCTCTCGGATCAAAAATAATCACTGAACTTAGTTCGTAAAAGCATGCGTCATCTCTATTGAGCTTCACATTTCACTAAGGGCAATATTGATAACTACTTTTTAATTTATTTGATTTTCGCATAAAAATCAGTAAGTGAATCTTGTTATTGCTCCTTCAGACCCTATTATTATCAGAATCACACTAGTTTTCATCTTTTGAAACGATTTAAACATGGCTTGACAGCTCTAGCTTCGTCCCCGACAGGTTGGTTCTCAGCTGTGAAGCAAATATAAACCTTAATAGTTTCAGAAATTTCTGACAGTGAAGACACAAATTACCAATTGGATTATCCACGAACCAAGATGCTCCCTAGCTTTGGCCAATACTACTATTTTTTTCGTTATTCTAACTCCTGCTGCAACAGCACGCAAGGTGTTTCATATTGTGCTCCAAAATTAGTGTCCAACATAAGTGTCTATGATTTCAACCTTGTGAGGGCCACGTTATTCGCAATTCCTGGCAATCCGAGCATTCCTTTTGATTGTATAGAAAAAGTGCATCGGTGGTAGATGGCTGTAAGCTCATTGCGGTCAGGTAACTGATTCCAATGATTAGAAGCGGTACGTGACATGCCAAAAATGTTTAGTTAGTAATCGATAATGCCAAACATTTCAAGTGCTTCATCTGCATCTTTTGCTAAAACGGAAAGAACGCCATCGAGGGCCAGAATTGCATACTAATTTTCCTCTATATCCACTCTTCTCTATCCTATCATTAGATCTTCTTGCTGAACACTTCTCTGACACTAAATTTCTACATTTCCGGCTCGAGTGTGCACCAGTTTCTTACACTCACTATCCTTCTCAAGCACTTGGTAATCGAAAGGGTGTTTCCGACTTTAAATATTAGGTAAATATGAGGGCCTAATTTTGATGTTTAGAAATAAACTTCTTCCATCAGAATTTCTCGATACAATCGGGTCCTGCAACGGGTAAGTTATTCGTACGCCTAAGTGCTTTTCTCACCTGTTCACCAGTGATTGATAGACATTATCCCTCAAATGCTTTAAGGTTGTCGCAAAACTCCTTGAAGTGCATAATATTATCAGTATCTTCTTTCATCTCCATTTTTTCGGGATCTTGTATACCTCTCTCCAAAATGTCTCTACTTCGTTGGGCTCAGGTGGATTTTTGAAAGGAAGAAGGAGAACGTTGATGAGGCGTGATGGGTATGCAAGAAACTATGGATTCTTCCTGATCCAACTATCCCTCTCCTGTATTCTCACTCTTGCGTCAGATAACACCCTTATTTTGTGAAGAATACACTGCTTCATTGTTGACAGCTTTGAATTGTTCAGGTTGTCACTGAAGGTCCTCAGTTATTGGGCGAACTTTCAAACCCTTTCTCTGAACGATCAAGCAGATGTTATGTAGTCAATAACACACTGCACACTGGACAAATTTTTTCTTGCCCATGCAATCTTTTCTTCCAGATGATGCTTGCGTCTTTTGGTCTTGTAATTCACTCCTGGTTTTAGGCTTCGCTTTGAATGAGCCAAAGCTCTCGCATCACCACGAGCTAGAGAGTTGATGGTCCAGAGTTCGGACTCCCCCGAGATACAGGTGGGTAAAGCTGGAAGAACGACTTTGCCCAAAAACATCGTCAGACCTACGCCATAATTAAGGGCTCATTTAATACCCAAAAGCCAAATTTTGGGCTCTGCATTTTTTACAAAAAAAGGCATGTTATTGCCAGCTTTACGTGAAGCTAGCAGTACTACGGCAGAAATATTCATTATCTCCCCAAAAAAAATACTCTAAAAATTACATATGCGCAAATGTGAAAATTGAGTACGCCAGAATTGAAGGCTCATTTTAGGCTCTGCCACGCTCCAAAAATCAATTTTCCAAAACCATCCATTGACATTAAAAAACTACCCCTTACTTATAAGTGCTGAAAAGGGTCACTAAATATGCACAAATCATAAAACTGAGTACATCGGCATTGACGGCTCATTGAACGCTCTTGCATGACCCATGTCGCAATTTTTTTTAAACAATCCCTATCATAAAAATCTACCTTAAAAAATAAATATCCAAGATTCTGAAAATTGGGTATGCCAGAATTGAACTCATTCTAGGCTCTCCAACGTTCCCAAAATCGATTTTCCAAAACTATCACTTGACATTAAGAAACTACGCCTTAGTTATAAGTGCTGATAAAGGTAACTAAATACGCACTAATCATAAAACTGAATACATCATCATTGAATGCTCATTGAAGGTGTAGTCAATTTTCAGATTCGTGCATATTTATTTTGCAGGATAGCTTTTTATGATAGGGGTTGGTTTTAAAAAATTGCGTCATGGTTCATTCAATTGCTTCCAATGAGCCTTCAATGTTGATGTACTCAGTTTTATGATCAGTAAATATATAGTGCACTTTATCAGCACTGTTAAATGATGACTATTTTTTTAATTTCAAGGGATGGTTTTGGAAAATTGATTTTGGTGGATTTGGAGAGCCTGAAATGATCATTCCATTCTGGCGGACTCAATTTTCAGATTCTTGCATATTTAGTGCACTTTATCAGCACTTTTATACAAGGCGTAGTGTTTTCATTTCAAAGGATGGTTTTGGCGGATCTACTTTGTGGGCTCTGGAGACTCTAAAATGAGCCTTCAATTCTGGTGTATTCAATTTACAGATTCTTGTATATTTAATTCTTGGCGTAGTTTTTTCATGGTAGTGGTTGTTTTTGTAAAATTGCGCAACTTGTCATTCACGACCTTCATCGAGCCTTGAATGCCGATGTACACAGATTTATGATTAGTGCATATTTAGTGCACATTATCAGCACTGCCATGTAAGGGGTAGATTTCAAAATCAAGCGTTGGTTTTGGAAATTGATTTTGATAGGGTTGAAGATCCTAAATTGAGGCTTCAGTTCTGGCGTACTCAATTTTCAGATTTGTGCATATTTAATGTTTAGGCCATTTTTTATGATAGGGGTTCTTTTTGAAAATTTTTGTCATTATTCAAGCTAAATCATGCAATGAGCTTTCGTGGCTGATGTACTCAGTTTTATGATTAGTGCATATTCAGTGAACTTTATCAGCACTTTTATGTAAGGGGTAGTTTTTTAATGTAACGGTATAGTTTTAGAAAATTTATTTTGGGGGATTTGGAGAGCCTGACATGAGCCTTCCGTTCTGTTGTCCTCAATTTTCAGATTCGAGCATATTTAGTACATTTTATCAGCACTTTTAATTAAGGCGTAGATTTTAATGCCAAGAGATGGTTTAAAAAAATTAATGTATAGGTCTTCGCAGAGCCTAAAATGAGTCTTCAATTCTGGTGTACTCAATTTTCCGAGATGTGCATATTTAGTGAACATTGTCAGCACTTTTAAGTAAGGGGCAGTATTTTAATGTCAAGTGATGGTTTTGGAAAATTTATTTTGAGTTCGTTAGAGAGCCTAAAATGAGCTTTCAATTCTGGTGTACTCCATTTTGAAATCTGTGCATATTTAATGTTGAGGACATTTTCTTATGATCGGTTGTGTATTTGAAAAATTTCGTCATCAGTCATGCTAGATCATTCAATGAGCCTTGAAGGATGATGTACTCAGTTTTATGATTAGTTTATATTTAGTGAACTTTATCAGCAGTTTTAAGTAAGAGGTACTCTTTTAATGTGAAGGTATAGTTTTGGAAAATTTATTTTGGGGGATTTGGACAGACTGAAATGAGCCTTCCATTCTGTTGTCCGCAATTTTCAGGTTCGAGCATATTTAGTACATTTTATCAACACTTTTAATTAAGGCGTAGTTTTTTAATGCCAAGAGATGGTTTAAAAAAAATAATGTATAGGTCTTTGCAGAGCCTAAAATGAGTCTTCAATCCTGTTGTACTCAATTTCCAGATTCATGTACATTTAAATTTTAGGGTAGTTTCTTTATGATAGTTGTTGATTTCGAAAAATTGCGGCAAGGGACATTCAAGAGACTTCAATGATTGTTCAATGCTAATGTACTCAGTTTTATGGAAGAAGCTTCTAAGGTGTCCCCTAAGGGTTTACATGTTTCTTGCATCTTCTTCGCTATTCCTTTACACACCCCGCAAACACTTTCTTGGTGGTGGGAGGGGGACCTACAGTTTAAGGTGGGTTCCGAACTACCAAGAGCAACAGCCTTAAGTACTTAGAGAACGTTTTTCTCTAGAGATACCGGTTCCACGACCCTCCGGAGGTGAACAACTCCCTTGCTAGGCTAGCCTTCGCCGTATAGGCCGCCGAGGCTCTTCCAGAGTGTGAGGCGGATATCGAACCCGCAAGCCGACGAAGTGGGTCCAAAGCCTATGATTTAGCCCCCACGACCATCGTCCCACTTATTCCAGATTTCTTTGAATCCCTGTTAGAATCGTCTGACTACTTCGGACTTACTGACTAACTGAAATGTATTTTTCCAATGTACACGAATTTCAGAAATATTTTTTTTCTGTAGGCAGTGCTTACGAAGGTAGATATCCAACATTCGAACATATTATTATTGAACGTCTTGAAATACGCTCCTCTGATTTTATTCAGGATAGAGATACACTTACCATACAAAATATGATGGATGGTAGTCTTGTACCTCATGATATTGTTAAAGGATATTTGTGTTCTATTCCTAAAGAAGAATTTCCTCCTAGACTGGCTAATCATCCATATGGCGCCGCTCTTGTTTCAATTGATCGAGGTCATAAGTTCCTTGTAGAAATGTCACCCAGCAATAATTATGAGGACACTGGGAATAATGAGGGTGAAGCAAGATAGGATTGTAGGATGGCAAGAGGTGGTAACATTTTTTTTAAAGCCACACTTATGAATCCTCGACAACATCCCGAGACTTTAACTATAAGAACACCTAAAGTTTTATACGTAAATCGTCTTGACTTGAACATCAGTGGAGAGTTATATAGAGCATATCCTCCGTCTATTATGAACTTGACGTAGAAGAATATTTTACGTGAAATGTTGTGAAACAACAGTAATTACAGGAAAAATTTAAAACAATATATTTTTTTTTATTCTGTCAGTTTAAACCTACGTGTGCAAATGTGGATGTGTTTGCGTAAATTTCCTCCAATACTTAAACATATATATATATATATATATATATATATATATATATATAAACAAATTAGGTCACACTCACTTTGCATTCAGGACAAGCAATTGTTGGTGCCATTCGGAAAGTAATCTTTGATTTGTTTCATATCGCTAATTGCGAAGCAAAATCTGAAGGGTCCGTTGGATATACCCAATATTGAAGATTCTAAATAAAATTTATAAAAGCTCTTTTTCACTAAACTCTCTGTTATTAAACATTGAACATAAAATATTTGGTATTTGGTGCATTTATTTTCATAGGCATATTTTGTCACGAGAAATTCAACAGACCTTAGTTATTTCCGAAAACTTAATGTATAATAAATCTCAATAAAAAGGGTGATATTCAGGACGCAGGAACGTGATACCAATCAGAACTCGTGGGTAAATTTAGTCTGCTTTAAATAATATATAATATGAGGTAATTTTTTGTATTCATGTTTTTTTCCAATGAATTTTGTTTATGTCAAACTAAATAGTGTGTACCATTTCACATTCCAGTTCTAATAATTTTAATCAAAATGTACTTAAAGGGAGAATCTACCTTCTAACAGCCGAAAAATTAGGGTATTTTTGGCGATTTTTTTGGAGTTGAAAATATCATCGAATCTTTTAAGAACTTTTGAGTTCGTTAGGGTACTCTAGATGTATACAACAAACTTATTTAAGCCTGATACATCGATAATACATTGATTGATAAGGGGGGCTTTCCGACATATCGAAATATGACAAAGAGCTTTAAATTGTAGAATGCTAGTTATTCGGTGAACCAAAAAAAAATCGAAAAATATTAATATTTCACAAAATAGCAGCCATTAAAAAAAAAAGTATTTTCACCCAAAAAATTGCTTGAATTTCTTTTTAAAAAAATGGATTCAACCATTGTTTTTCAATTTGGATTAGTTCACAGACAAATGAAACATTTCAGAAATCTGTATACGTAAGTTCAAGACGAGCGCTCAAATAATTTTTGAGCTATGAGTCGGGCAGTTTTGAAAAAATGTGAAACCGAGAAAAATGTGTCTAAAAATTTACATGGTGGCAATTGGCTTATATGGTCCAATCGTTACTTAGCAGTTCCAAGAGCATTCAGAAAGAAACTGGCATAGATTAGCACTTTTCAGTCAAAAGTTCTTCAAGCTAGCCCTGATGGGTAAAGCATAAAAAGAATATTGTAGAATAGATTTAAGTGGGAGTAAGAAGGGGGCAAGCAATAAAAGAGATCAGGAAAAAGATAGTGGGAATGAGTGAGAAAAGGCAAAGAATTAAGTGCGGAGACGGAAC
>JAWWLR010214353.1:0-13419 GCA_035041075.1 Acraspis erinacei | reverse complement strand
TTTTTCATCCACAGTGATGAAACGACACCTAACCAGACACTCCAAGACTTAATATATTTGCTTCTTACTAACTTTTAGGGGCTTTGGCTACGAAGTACTACTACAAGTCCGGCGATGGTGCCATATTTTCTTTCAACACAGGCAACTTGGCCGTCAATGATAAGACACAAACATTCATCAAGCTTTTGTGTGCTTCTCATCTTTCACGATAGACTTGTCTGTGTTGAGGAAAAAATGTGGCGCTATCAGCGGAATTGTACTGGTACTTCCTACCCAAAGCCACCAAACTTTATAAAACAAAATGCATGGTAACATGGAGGGTCTGCTCCCAACATCCTGTGGATTCCGCTAAAACAGTTACAAACCATTCTTCGAAAGCTTCAAACGATTTCGTTTTTGGTCGACTATGAGCAGCTGCGATAACTATCTTGCGGATATCTTTCTCATGCTTGAATGTTGATGCAAAATTCCAGCTTCTTTAAGATGAATAGAGCCAGATAATTAGGAAGTATGAAGTAATTATAAAGTATGGTAAAGAATAATTATCCTTCACCATACATCGCAGAATTTATCAATCATTTCAAAAACAGTGGGGTCAAAAGGACCTTTAGAGCGATCAACGTCGCTTGTGCTCATATGGCTACTCTGAAAATCTTGAACCCCGTTATAAAACGATCTTATCGAAGCTTCAGATTTAGGGTAATGTTTACAAAGTCTCTCATTGGTCTACTGATGTGATATGCCATTCATAAAGTATTGTGTAATCAATAAGCGAAAGCCAAACAGAGAGTAGTTGACAAATCTAGTTGAAACTGTGTGTTCCTCAAAGAGATGCTACTGACTAAAAATAATCTCGATACGCATTGATACTTCCATCAATCTGAATTTTCACGTACTTTTCATTTCAAGATTCATTTCCATTTCATTTCAATTTCATGATGAACCAGGTACTATAATTGTTCCCTACGCTACAGAATTTAATGGAGAATGCATGAAAGATCCTCTGTGCATATTTTGATTAAAATATTTCTCAGATAAATTTTTGACAAACGGTTACAATTTCCAAATTAAAAAGTTAAAAATCAATAATTAGTATTTCCGTGCAAAGGAAGCAACCACTTGTTTTAAGACAATTTTCCATGATATTAAACTGACGTATGCTAATAAACTGACCTAGATGATGGAAAAATTTGCTAGACAAAAGACACGCAAAAACCGACTGCAAGCAAAGGAGTTTCCATGTGGAAAAGTTAAATAAATTAATTCCAAGCTTATGATTGATGATTATTTATTAATATTCAAAACAATTAAAGAGGCTACAAAACATATCTTAGGATTAGAGTAGGTTTCCAGGGATTAAATGACATTTTTAAGAATTACATTGAAGGGTGTTCAACAAATGACAACAATGGTTTAACATGTGGATTTTCTAACAAATTGGTTTTGTTCATTTCTGGAAATTCGAGCTTTATTGCCATAATTTTTATATCCCAGTTTAATTTATAAAAACCAATTTGGTCAGAGTTTCCAAGATCTCACCATACTTGTTTTGCTTCACCTTATCAAGTTATACCTTATAAGCTATTAACTAAGTTATTTAGTAATTATGTATTAATTATTATAACTGATTAGTTATAACTTATCCATAGAGATTAAACAGAGTTACTCTAAATTACGAGACATTAAACGAGATCAGATTACCAAACGGTTTGCCAAACACATCCATACTATCAGAAGGTGTTAGCTTCCAGAACAAGCTTGCAGAAAGCTTTATCTAATTTTTTCTGCAGTTTCCAGAACTCTAATTTATATTATATTTCAAATTTTAGTTTTCCGATGTGGACAAGAGAATGCTCGAAGGACAAGATTGAAGAAGCTCTTTTGAGCGGGGATTTAACGACTATTTTGGCTGCTACTGGAAGCCAAGGAAGACGATACCTCAATTCTTTTGGGATTTGGCAAACCATATGGATGGAAACGCAAAAAAATTTTTTCTTCTGGAGTAAGCTGCCGAGGTTCGCTTAAATTTGTTATCTTGGTGGTCGCCATTTGTCCCTGAATAGGCTCGCTTTTCTTTATAATCCTGGTGGTTGCCATTTTTCCCTTGAAATATAATCTATGATAACCTTCCTGGTATAAAAATCCAAAAACATCACCATCCTTGTTGTGGCGAACCTCTACTTGGACGTTTTTCGGTACTGGGACCAATTTTTTTTCTAACTCAGGGCCACCTGAGTCACGTACTATTTTAATTTCTACGTAATAGAGCTCACAATTACCAGGAAATTCGACAAAACTATAGTCAAGTGGTTCCTGCAGAGAAGGTGGAATACCTTTATGCCGGCTGAATGTTGAACCTTGCGAAGTTAATTCTACAAAAGAAAATAGAAATGCATGTATTTCACTCCTTAAAAAATATTTTAACTGGTAAAATTAAAGAGAGGTACTAGACCACAGTCGGGGAAAAAAAACGTCCGTAGACAAATTGATTTTCAGAAGACAATTATTATCCGATTTTAACTTTTTTTAAAATAAAAGCTAATAAAATTTCGAATCGGACTGTCATGGCCGATTTTTTAATTTTTGTTTATTTTTTAGCTTATTTAATAACATTGATTCAATAAAAAATACCTATAAAACTGAAATCAACTATCAGAATAAAAAATAGATATCACACAGAAATAGATAAAATTCTAGGTATTCCTATTTTTCCTTTTGCATTTTCTGCTATTGGAACGGAAAAAGTGCGGACCCTGTCACCCTAATAAATTTTATTTTATTTTTGCGCAGAATGAGTTTTACTCTTTCGTGTGTAAAATTACCGGCCGAATTGTAATATCACAAAAGCCTTAATTGCAAATTTCATCGCTAGGTGGATTCTTATAAATTTTCGTAAACTTACTCCGATAAACGAGGGTTTTTTTCTTTACATCCGCCGGAGATGTAAAATCC
Source organism: Acraspis erinacei (assembly GCA_035041075.1). Lineage (NCBI taxonomy): Eukaryota > Metazoa > Arthropoda > Insecta > Hymenoptera > Cynipidae > Acraspis > Acraspis erinacei. The sequence goes on along the minus strand of JAWWLR010214353.1, from coordinate 10,467 downwards.
ATTCGCTTTTTTGCAGTGTAAATATGAACTATTTATAGACAAACAGAGTTTTTTTGTTGAAATAAAAAAAGTTAATAAATAATTTGTTATTTTCAACGTAATTTTTGTAAACAAATATCCATATCAGACATTTTTGATGTAATAAATAAAGTTTTTCTATTTAGTCAATTATATATTACTTGGAAATAATACCTAAGTATCATATTTGATCAACAAATAAAAATTAATAATTGTTTAAACTACCTTAATAGAAAAATGCATTATTTGGATATTTTTCAGCACTCAAACCATTTTTTGGATGTAATCAACATTTAATAACACATTTTTTAACTTTTTTGATAGTTCGATAACAATTCGCTATTTTTCTTTTTATTAACAATGTCGTAAACCAATTTTTCTCGGCTAATGCATTTGTAAACTAAAACTTTTTTTCTTCTTGGATATAATTGAAATTACCTATCAATAATTCCTTGTCATTAGTTTATAAAAATATATTATTTATTAAAGATACTTAATTAACACCTTACTTTTTTTATTGACGGAATTATTCATTTATTTTTTAAATAACTGCCATGTTAATAAAAATAATGGATCAACATCGAGCCAAAATAATGCATTTGTTAATTACGTTTAGTTAAAAAATTATCAAATCTTATCAATTAATAGCAAAAAATTATTCTTAAATAACTGACTGTTAATTAAGAGAAAAAGGAGCATTCTATTTATAAATACATAAAATAATAAAAATTTGTTTAAACAATAGTTGTTTACAAAAATAAATAAAAATATTTAATAAAAATAAATAAATTTAGAATAAAATCAATTTACTGTAAATAAATAAATTTACATTTAATTGAGTCGAGAAAATCAAGTTTTTACGTCCAAAAATAGCCAAATAGTGCATTTGTTAATTAAAGTAGTTTAAACAATTATTAATTTTGATTTGGTGGCTAAATAGTGTACTTAGGTTTTATTTCCAATATGTGATTAATTTCACGGAAAAAACTTTATTTATTCCATCCAAAATACCTAATATGGATATTTGTTTATAAAGATGTCCAATAGCAATGCAAATGTCAGAAATTTATTAGATTTGTTAAAAACAAGTAAGTGGATGAAAATGGTTTCGTGGCGATTCGTGACTTTATTCGCACTAAATTTGAACAATTTATGGATAGAAAGTGTTTTTGGGTTGAATAAATGAAATTTAATGATTATTTGTTATTTTAAAAGCAATTTTTATAAACAAATATCCATATAAGGTTTTTTTTTGACGGAATAATTAAAGTTTTTCCATGAAATTGATTCCATCTAACTTGGAAATAAAACCCAAGTATACTATATGGCCACCAAATAAAAGTTAATAATTGTTTAAACTACCTTAATTAACAAATATACTATTTGGCCATTTTTGGAGGTACGAACTTGATTTTTTCGATTCATTTAACTGTAAATAACTAACTCTTAATTTTTAAGAATATTTTCATGGTATTAAACAATTTATTTTTGTAAGCAACTATTTTTTAAACAAATTTTTATTATTTTATGTATTTGTAAATAAAATAATAACATCTGCGTTCTTGTGTGTAATAACATTTTTTATTAGTTTTAAAGTTTTGCAATTTCTTTTCGTTTGAATTTAAATTTTGAAAGGAAATCAGGAAAGACATATTTATGTAACCTTAAAATAATTAAAAAAAAACAAAGTAGCTTAAAAATAAATGATTACTCGAAATTTTTTATTTTTTGTTACAAATTATTTTTCCGAACAAATTATAATTTGCCTGAAACCTTTATTTTTATTAACAAAAAATTTTTTTTTGTTGAAAATTCGTCTTTCTGATTTTAAAATTCATCTCTTTTGATAGAAATTAATATTTTTTATTAAAATTTAAACTGGTTTAAAATTAAAAAATTTTTTGTGAAGAATTCAACGAGTCTCTTAAAAATTCGTCGTTTCGGATGAATTCGACTCTTTTTGATGTAAAATAAAAATCTTCTTTAGTTCAATTGAAATATTATATTTTTCGTTAAAAATTCATTTTTGGTTGAAAATTTAACCACCTGACTAAAAGTTGCACAACTTTGTAAAAGTATCAGTTTTTTGGTTGAACATTTATCATTTTACTTCAAAATTTATCTCTTTGTTTGAAAATTTTACTATATCGTGGAATATTTGTTATTTTGTAACTTTTGTTAAAACTGTCATTATATTGTTTAAAATAACTTTCTTTTCTTTAGTTATTTTTTGTTTTCATGAAAATTTAACAACTGCATTATTGGTTAAAAATTAATTATTTTTGGTTTGAAAATTCAACAATTTGTTTGATAATTTATGTATTTTGTTGTAAATTCATAGTTTTGTGTAGCAAATTTATCTTCTGGATTGAAAACGTAACTACTTTATGAAAAAAAATAATTTGGTTGACAATTAATTTGACTGAAAGTTCAATTAATTTGTTAAAAATGTTCTTCTTTTTGCTAGAAAATCAAACTGTTTTTTCAAAAAATTCGTAAATTTGGATTGAAAATCGACCGTTTTTAGTATAAAAGTAATTTCCAAAAACCATCGCTACTACAATAAAACTACCTCCTATTTAAAAACTTAGACTCGGTAAATGTAAAGTGCACCACAATTTGAAAAACAAGCCCTTTACACTCCTTGCTCAAAAATACAAACTCTAATTGTGGATTCCAGCCATTAAAGCGAGTACGACTGATTAAAGTCAGTACGACTGTTTATAGAGTCTCTGACTTTTGGGCTCTTTGAAAATTAAAATGATTTTTTTTAGAAATCTTATCTTTGGCATCACCAGGAACTTAAATTTTCAAAATTTTGTAAATTAGGATTGAATTACTGAATTCAAATTCGATTTTAGGATTGAAGCTCTATCAGGTTACCCTTTGATGCGCTCGAGCTCGAGCTTGAAGCTCGGCGTGGCATTGTGGTGCTTAAACGGAGACCACTATATTATATTGCATTAATAGTTTTGAATGAAATCCCCACTTAGAAACAGACAAAACTAAATCTTTGTAAGCAATTCTGTATTTTTTGACAATTCAAACACTTACCCCACTGCGTAAATATTTAAACGTATCAACGCAATATAGTACAGCAGCCCCCGGTTGAGCACCACATCGCCCTGCTGAGCTCGACCTTGAGCTCGAGCACATTGCAATAAGTTATTTAGTTATTTGTAGCAAGATTAATAATAATATTATTTATTAATATTAATTATTATTATTATAAATTAATATTAATATTAATATTAAATATTAATAATTATTGTCATATTTACCAATATAATTAAAGATGACCAGCAAAGTGCAGAGCAGAGAAAGAGCGATCATCATTTTTTCCAAGCAAAGAAGAAACTGATTACATTATTGTCAATTAAGATTCGGAAGCTTAATTAGAGCACATATACTTTAGTCGTTATCATATAGACCTATAGAGAATAAGCTGTCTTCTTGAGACTCTAGTATTGAGTATGTTACACGCAAAATAATTTGTGTACTAAATTATTTTAAACTGATATCGCAGCTTACATTTATACTCTTAGAATTAGAAGTAAGCAGATTCTTTCTAATATTTCGTAAATAATCAACACAATGTCAATATTTCCAAATATCCCAAATTCTCTATTTTTTAAATTCAAATACCAAATATAGATATTTCTTGGAAATTGTTTGTTTTAAATTTGTAGTTTGGGACATTTTTGTTTATAATTGCAGAACTAATTCATCGAAAATTTTGAAATCTCATTAAATAAAACTGTACTTTGAGACAATTAATGTATTGAAATAATTAAAAAACATAATTATCTCTTTAAGGCCGTGGGTCGCGTTAAGTGGGTCGCGTGATCAGATTCCTGCCTTACCGACACTTTTTTTATTTCCTAACTTATTTTCACATGAACCGGCACATAGTCGTGAAGATTTGGAACAATAAATAAGAAGCACTAAGAAAGGTGAGTCTGGTCCTAAATTTTTATAATTATGAAAAAAGTTTTTTTTATAAATAATGTTGTTCTACTTTTTCATAATTATTAAAATTTAGGACCAGACCCACTTGTTCCAGCGCTTCTTATTTAATACCTACATTTTTCAACTTGATGTGGTGCTTGGTGTGTAAATAAGTTAGAAAAAAGGGTCGGTAAGGTAGGAATCTGGTCACGTAACCAACTCATCATTTGGGCACATTGATTGTATCAAAGCACAGGTTTATTTAGTGAGGTTTCAAAAATTTTGAATTATTGCTTCTGTAATTATAAACAAAACTGTCCCAAACTACAAATTTCAAACAAAAAAATTTCAAATCATATCAAAAAAAATTTCGGCTGTTCGAAATTTGCAAATATCGGTCATAGGATAAAATTCGAAAATAATTATTCAAAATAAAATTTTTATATTTTTTAAGGATTTCGAAAGATTTTGAGATATTGTAAGTGTTTGTTTTAAATTCCATAAACATTTAAAATTAATCTTTAATTTGAAAATTTTATTTTATCTGAACCCAAATTTTTAAACATTTCAAACGATTTCCTAAAATTTCTGAAAAGTATGAAGATGATTTTAAAGCGAATATTATCGAGTTTAAAAAGTCTCAAAAAAGAATCGGAAACAGGGGAAGGCAAAAATATTACAATCTGATTGTTAAAACATTAAATTAATGTTAAGCGAAAATTGTTTCCAATAAAATAAGTTTTACTATATATAAGTTTTTTTCTCTATATTTGAGGGATACATTCCAGACAACAGAACGTTTTCAAGTTTTGCAAATAAGCCAAAAATCTTTGTAAACTGTTATTCTTTAAAAGACGTTTTCTTATCAAATCTTTTTTACGATTTTGGCAACAGAAAAATTTACTTTAAAAAGGGAAAGAAATTCAAATATTTGATTAAAACCCTTGTTCTATGATTTTGAAAATAAAAATATTAGAACTAATTTTATTTTAAATAAATTTTTGTTTTTGGAGAAATGTTAAAATTCACACAAAAAACATTAATTTTAGACATGTTTTTTTGAAATTGGATTTTTCCTGACCATCGCTTTTTAACAAAATTTTGAAAAATTACTGCATATTAAACAATGATGGCTCATTTTTTCTGGGAAAAAATTGTCTTCTACTCCACCATTTCCAATTTTTAAACTAAATTTTTCTATGGCTGAAATCGTTAGAACAGTTTTTTCATGACCATAGTTTTCAAACAAATGATTATATTTGAAGATTATTTAGTTATTTATAAAACTGGAAATTTATTATTTATTAAAATGCAATTATTTTTTAAAAATTGCTAAGAAGCGACGGCCAGAAAAAGTTCAATTCCAAGAAGCATGGTAAAAATTAATCATTTTTCGTAAATTTTAACATATTTCATTATAAATAATGTTTTTTATTTGAAATGACAGTTATAATATTTGTCTTCTTAAGATCATGGAAAAACTGTTTTTTCTTCTTCAGATATCTGACCTTTTAACTACCTTAAATCATCAAACTTGTTTAAATTGTAATCAGAAAGACTTGAAGGCAATTTTTAACATTTTGCCGAATTTTTTCAAAACTGTAGGAACAATTCTATATTTTAGGAATATGTTTCAATCCTTTGTGAAAAAAACAATAATTAACAATTTGAAGAGATTTTCCAAAACTGAAAACACCATGTTAATTTTTAAGAATTTGGAAATAAGATTTTCAATTTTTTAAAGATTTGGAATGGGTACAGACAATAATAAAATAAAAGCTTTCGCAGATTCCTGGAAATAGTTAAAATTATTCATTTTCTAAAACTAATTTACAAGAATAAAAAAAAATGTCTGGTAAAGTGTGTCAGAAGAGGGACTATCTTCTAGAGTATATCAGGCGAAAGTAAGTTTGGAGTAAATTGAAAAGAAGGGCTAAATAAAAATGGAATAAAGAAGGAAAAGGTTATACAGAGAATAGAACACAGTGGCGACATCTCTGGAGCTGTATTCGAAATTAAAGGAGCAAAAGGAATCTGCAGTACCGGTACAGCCCTTGGAGAGCTCGTAAGACGAACTACTGGAAAATGAAGAGCTGAGAAATAAAAGAAAGGGAGAGACAAGTCTCTAAATAAGAAATTGTTCGAGGGGAAAGTTAAGGGCATAAGAGAGAGAGAGAGAGAGAGAGAGAGAGCGCGAATACTGCGGCAAAGTTTCCAAAAGAAACAGGGTAGTGCAAAAATAAGTGGGAAGGAACGAGAGGAGCGCAAAGAGAAAAAAGCCGGATTAAGGAAATGAGAGCGCTAAACGCGGAATAGAGGGAGATAGAATAAGGACCAAAGAGAACGAAGAAGATAGAAAACCGGGTAAAGGGCACAAATTAGGCATATGGGTGATAAGTATATAGTGGAAGAGGATCACAAAATGGGAAGAGGGGATAGTAATAATCAGGGGAAAGATTGAAAAGTCACAAAAGGAGATTGGAGAGGTAAAGGAGGAGAAAATGTTGAATAAACAAATGATAGAATACCGTCATAATAAGATAAAGGAATTAGCAGTGCTAGGAGGAAGTGAAAGGAAGGATAGAATAGAAGAAGATTAGGGGGAGGAAATCAAAGAGATAAAAAGAAAAAATGAAGAGTTAAGGATTGAAGTAGAATTGATGAAAGAAAGGATGGAATATACCCAGGTAAGAATTTGGAGGGTATTGTAAAGAACGTAAGCGGGATAGAAAGAAAAATGGAAAGAAATGGAATACAAGAAAGGAGAAACGAACTGGTTCCGAAAAGTCTTGGAAGTGGAAGGGAAAGTGAAGAATGTACGAATGGAAGGAATGTAAGTTAAGGAAATCCTTATAGTATAAATGTCCTCATACCAGAAAAAACAAGAGGAATGAAGAAATGAAGAAAAAGAGGAACTGAAGAAGAAAGACATGCGTTTTTTATAATAAGAGAGAAGGGAAAAAAAGATAAAGATGAGGATAAAAAAGGGCAAGGTATATGCATAAGGTTAAAAGTAGGAGGAAACCAGGATGGAAGTTTGTCTGCTTCACCTCACATTGGTACTTTAAAAAAAAACTTAAGATTTAGATAAAATTATATATGTTTAATAAGTAGTCAAAAATCCTGCACAGTTCTGGGTTAACAGGATCAGAGCAATAGAGTGAATCCGATTAAACAGCAAAAGGTACCAAAGTACAGTGACACAAATAGTATCCTGGGATACCGGAAAATATCGCAGCGTAAACTTGTCTCATCCCTTCAGGTGGGCCTCTCTGGAACGGACCTTAAAATTTCCTAGGTACTCGTGGGAACAAGATCAATTCCAGAAAAGCAAAACAAAGAAAATGAACATGAAGGAGAATTGTCAATGATACCGGATATGAACGCTGCTTCGCCTGCGAAGATGGTTACTAATAAAGGAGTTGAATCGCCTTCTAAACTAACAAGGAGAATATGCGGTTCCTAGCAACTAGAAGATAAGGTAGAGATGTACTGCTAGGATGAGATTAGTATTAAATGGGAAACTTAATCGAACTCTCAAACGGAGACACGCAGGCCACCTTGGTCGAATAGCAGCAAGCCTAAAGAAGACAGACGCTAAGGGGGGTGGCAGGATTACAAATCTAGGTGGCTCATGCAGTCTCGCCCTTTAAAGCCACCTGAAATTAGCTATTGTATCTGAAGCACTGACGCAAGAGAAGCTAAAATCATAACAAGCAATGGCTATTGAGGAAACCCTAGAGATTAGGATCGTTGTCGTAAAACCTCGGAACATTAGCCTAAGGTTTGAGAACTGCCAATTTGACAGCTTCGTTGCCGTCAGCTGATCAGATGAGACGTCTAGGATATGGTTCATCGAGGCAGGAAGCAATTTGAAACGATGGGAAGCTGAAGGAATCAAACCGATTGATTCCATTCATACTTCGAAAAAACCATCATCCATATTTATAATTTTGACAGACCAGAACTCCAAATTCAAAAGAAGGTATCGTTTCATCGTCGATGTTAGAAAAATAAGAGAAAGAGTCAGTCACAAGTAAGGACGCTTTTGAAGTTCAAGACATCCAAAATATCGACTGCAAACCGTATCTTTGTATTAGAAGGATCCAGATCAAAATTCTTTCTCAGCTGAAGGAGACTTCAAAGTAGAAGTGAAGTGTATAATCCAGAGACGCGGCTATATTATGTGTAATAGAACTGTCAAAACCCTAGGACACCGAATTATGTCAAGAATGATATTGGTTATACATATGGTTTTTGTATTAATTTATTTCTAAGGAATGGCCAGTGATCAATGAATCTATGTCAAATGCGCATCATACACTATGGAGGAGTGGGAACTACAACAAGAAATGTGGATACGTTTTTAATAACCTTTCGACTATCGAGCCAACATCATTTAATCGCGGACATACACCAAACTTTGTAACAACTAGATGTCAAGAGTTTATTGACAAACCACATGCTCTAGATATATTAGAGAAGCATTCAGGGACACTTGAAATATATTTATTATTACAGGCGTTCCCTCAATGTCCCGAAATTATTAACTTCAGCTACTTAATAAATGTCAGATACGCCCTCGTATAATCCCATTTCGGGATAACGCAAGGTGCACAAAGTTAAAATATTTAGTACTGAGTTGATGATTGATATCCAGTCCTTCCCCTCTAAACAACAAATCTTCCAAGGTGAGTCACTCAGCGCACCAACATTGAAGCCCCTAAGTTGGACACACAGCAACTTGTCCTATGGGTTCATATTTGCGTTCGGAGTCGATTAGGCTCAAATCACTCACCTCCTGAATATGGGCGGCATTAAGGTCTATGCAAGCTCAAAGTCGAAACTAAACTGCCTACTTAAGATATTGCTGCTGTACTCCAATGATATCAGGATATTTCTGCGTTTGGGAAAATGAGGAAAACTGGTCTTGCAATGTAAACTGGTACAACTGCACAGGTGATGGAATACCACGATCTGATTGTGGTGATAACTGATAACGAATGGTACAGATACCTTGGAATATTACAGGTATTGGGTTGTGCTCCACTCTGCGATTAAAAAGGTGCTTGAGACTGCTTTTTCGGGTCGCCTGAACCTGGTGTCCGGCTTTAGTAAAAGGAACATCATAAAAATAAACAAGACCTATGTCATTCATGTCCTAACATACTTCATTAGTTTGGACTCCTGTTTCATGGATGAGATCGAGAGGCTCAACAGAATTAGCCTAACACACAAACATGGATGTAGAGGGGGTATGGATGTTCCAAGATTGTGTGACTCTTAGGTTACAAAATTGCGCGATTTTTTCCAAAACAGGACGAACATCTCTTTTTATGACTTCATCTTTAGAGTTGTTTTGTATGCTCTTTTAAATCTGGCAATTGCTGATTTCTAGAATAGAACCTTAGATCTTCTTTCCTTACCTAGTGATGATTCAAACCTCTCGTTAAGGCGGGAATAAATTTCTCTGGAAACGGAAGGACTCTTCGTTGTCATTCAGGACAGGCTAATCAAGCCGGGGAATTGCCAAAAACATAACCCCCCTTTTTTGCCACAGTGGTTGAAATGATACCTTCGTGGAAATTCCAAAGCAAATTTGTATTTGTATTTCTCAAAAAAATCATGGTATCGTGGTAATGCAAAATAATCCTTTGAATGTCAGAGACTGAAAAATAAATGAAATTTTATAAACTTACCTTAATCAAAATACACGAAGTACGCAGTAAAGTTTATAAATGTAAATAATGGTCTGAAAATGAGATGACGTACTACTGATAGCAGTATCATAAATTATTCTCTTTTTCCTGAAAAAATTGTTTTTTGTGACGTAAAGCAAATGTCAATAATGACATTTAACGATAAGAAAAATTCACCTTAATTACGCAAACTCTATTTATTTTCGTTTACTCATCTTCGTTGCAAAAGAATGCAATTTCGTAACTTAATGAAGACGCATAATTTAGTGGAGAATGCATGAAAGTCAGCCTGTGCATATTTTGTTTTACTCTGATTAAAACATTTCTCAGATCAATTTTTGACAAAGGGTTTCAATTTTCAAATAAAAATGTTAAAAATCACTGACTAGTATTTCCGCGCACGGTAAGTAACCTCATGTTTAAAGTCAATTTTTTATGATGTCAAATTAACCTATGCTAATAAGCTGTCACATTGACATCATGGTAAAAATTCGCTAGACGAAACGCACGCAAAACCAAGTGAAAGTAAAGGATTTTCTATGTTGAAAACTTAAATGAATAATATCCTAGATTATGATTAATGATTATTTATTAGATTTCCAAAGATTACATTATATTATTAAGAATTACAATGAAGGGTGTTCCACAAATTACAGCAATGGTTTGCCATGTGGATTTTCTAGCAAATATGTTTTATTCATTTCTAGAGATTGGAACTTCATTGTCATAATTTTTATATCCCAGTTTAATTTATAAAAACCAATTTGGTCAGAGTTTCCAAGATCTCACCATACTTGTTTTG
>JAWWLR010214319.1:0-13421 GCA_035041075.1 Acraspis erinacei | reverse complement strand
AATTTTCAGAAGTTTGTAATACTAAAAACTGACGCAAAACCCGAAAGAAGATATCAAATCAGATTGAATGCATATTCAATTGCACAAATTCTGATTTTCATATAACTTGAAAAAAATTTTAATTATAGATATATCAAATGATTCCAGTTACCAATATAATGCATAATGACTGCCAGGGTTATAAAGAGTATGTAAGATATCATCTTCTTAAATGGTACAAAAACCTATTAATGTATTATTAAAGAATTAAATTGAAGCTGTATCAAAAAGAAATTATTAGCTTGCTTCTTTCGACAAAACTACTATTCGATAGTCCTTATCTCTTAGATTATCAGTGCCAAAGATGTCATTTTGTCATAATTACATTTGATCAGAGACAGTTTTATGGAATAAAAGTTAGTTTCTACAATTGATTAAAATTGTTAATTTTTAATTAATTTTTTAAAATTGTTAAATTGATTAAAAATTAATGTTATAATAAAATCTATGAACTTATAAACTAAATAGGTAAGTAGAGACTGCCGAAGAATATGTATCCAGTTGAGCGAACACTGAGCGATACAAATTCATGATTTCATTTTTAAAGCTTTATTTGGTTGAAATTCATATTTTAAGTTAAGTACAAATTCATGGATGTTTCATTTTTCAAATATATGTTCAAGCTTTTATTTTCATATTGCAGTGTGACCAAAGTACTTTTACATTCTCATAATTTATTATTGAGAGAGTTTTAGAATTTTACGAAATTTTATACCACAGGTTTTCAACGGATCTGAATGTTTTGGGCCCCCTCAAACCGAAAATGTAGTTTTTGCGATAGGGTCAGTCAGTCAGCTTCTAAAAATACCTATAATTTTTCCCTTGACCATTTTGTGACCAATATTGATATTTAGGTCTTACTTTTGAAATGTACCATGAAAAACATCGAAAATTTAAATTTTGAGGCAAACGAAGCAAAACACGAGAAAAACTTTTAAGAGCAATTATATCTATTAAAAAGTCCGAAAAAATGACTCCGCACCAAATTAATGGTAAATAAGGTTCTGCTGAAATTTTAAAAGTTTTTTCTGTTTTTTAGTTTATATTTAAAAGTCAGATTTTTGGTGCATATCTTTACCTGTGGAGTAGAATATATAACAGACTTCTTTTCCACCCTTTGTATTGCTCTCCTCTATTGCTCAGTCTGAAACCCGTTTTAAAGAATTCTCCTTTTGTATCAACGCTTCTATCTCAAACTTCAACGCTAAGCGTTTAGTAAAAGCACTCAGACAACAAAATAAACTGCCAGCTGGCTGCTCGGCTTCGATTCCCCAGTTTCAATGAAGCACTCTGAAACACCTTATAAGAAAGGCTAATCGCTTTCCAACCCTCTGACTTTGACTTCAACGCTAAGCGTAAAAGGTAAGTATGTAAGTAGATCACAAAATCAACCCCAGCGGTGCTGTTTTCCTAAGCATCAAATGATTATTGCGGACTAGAACAGGCTGATCAGCGCCAAACAGCAACGATGAGACTTAATATTGTTGGCTGGGTGATTTCTTAAAAGCTTAACATTGAAGTTAAAGTGAGAGCCTAAGAACGAGATAGCTATTCATTATAAGGTGTATTAGACTAACTGCCTTAAACTGGCTAATTCATGACAAACAGCGGAGAAGATTTTGTTGTCTGGATGCTCTCTTAAACGCTTAGCGTTGAAGTTAAAGTGGGAACATTAGAACGAGATAAGCATTTCTTATAAAGCATTTTAGACTACTTGATTAAAACTGGCGAATGAAAGCCAGACAGCAGCTCTGAGAGTTCAGTTTGTTGTGTGAATGTTTTTTTAAACGTTTAACGTTGTAGGTAGGATTGAAGCATTGGCACAAAACGAGATTTCTGTAAAGGTGACTTGGAGTGCTTGACATAAGCTACTTGATCAGTGACATATTGCAACGCTGGCTATCGATTCTTTTGCCTGGCCATACAATTTAAGCGCTTTGTGACGAAGTTAGGATGCAATCTTTTAAACGAAATTAGCTTTTGTCATGCGTTTCTGAATTAGATATTTTTATCACCGATTCAGACCACCAAACGCCTCTTGATAATAGAAATCGAATTTCGTGATTGAAGTTCGATAACATTCAATTATATTAACGCTTTCCGCGGTGTTTAAACGCTTAGCGCAGCACCTTAAGGCTCAGGGCTTATCACTCCCAACGCGATTACATTGCATTGTTCGTCCGTGCAATTAGTTTCCTGCATAAACTTGAACGAGTGCAATGTAAAGAGTGGAAAAAAGGCTGTACTATATTCCACTCCGCAGGTTATAAATATGTAATAAAATCTGACTTTTAAATCGTCGTAGCGCAAAAACTGTCCATAATTTGTGTTTTTGCCAAAACGATTTTGGACTTTCTGAAAGGAGATTGGAAAAGGTTTTTCTGCTTTTGAAAATTCCTAAAACTTTTATTTTAACCATTTTTGGATCTCATCTGTCAATTTGGTTGTATTTATCGAAAGTCTTATGGAAAAAATCAAAAATTAAAATTTTCAGCCAAACGACGCGAAACATGGTGTACAGTTTTTAGAGGAATTTCAGCGTTTTGACATGTTGACTTTTGGGTGCGACAATCTCACACACATACACTGATTATACTTCACAGTGCGGTTCGATTTATTAGCTAAAATTAGTACACGTTATATCACCAACTAGCGTAACAACCCAAGATGATTCCCGGGTCAGTTTAGTCGGTGCGAATAAATTTATCAATGAAAATCATCATAAAATTCGGGATGAGACTCTGAATCGTTGTTTCCAGCTTGTCATATCTCGAATCCCGGATTATTCTGACACATGAAGTTTTGTCAGGAATCCAATCATAGAATACACCTGATTCTCCTACAGGGAACAAGATGTACCTGTTGATTCGATTTGGAAGGAGAATCCGGTAAAGTACAATGTTTGCATGCTTATTATATTCGAGCTTGAAACCAAGTTCACCAGGGCCCTCAATGGCCTATTGTGAACAGTCATTTGCAAAAACATTTCGGCCCGCGATTTCAAAGCAAGTACGAACCAATTGAACTTTCCGGTAATCCACCAAGTCAATATTCACAGATAAAGACAGGTAAAAAATTCAAATCACATTGGCGTCAATGAATTCAGATAGAATCAAAATATGTCAATAATCAGTGGTATTCTTAAAGAACTATTCGGTTATCAGGATGAGACTCAAGATCAATTAACTTATAATTTTTATTTACTCATCGTTTTAAATAGTCAATATCAATAATCTCAATTAATATCAATAAATGTTAATAACTAATAGTATTGTTAAACAGGGATTCGGGTATCATCATAAGAGTCCGCATCAATCAAGTTCAAATCATTATTTAATTCAAAATACACAACTTAAATATTCAGTACCAAAAATCAAATTATACATTTTAAATAGTCGCTCCCGATAATCTCAATCAGCATTAATACACGTTAATGACGAACTTTATTTGTTAAAAAAACATTACGGGCATTATGATCACATTCAGGATCTGTTCAATCATCATTGTCACTTAACTCAATACATAAATTTCGAATAGAATCAGTACTGATAATCTCAATAGACATAAATGAAATTTAATATAAAAATTTCATTGCTGAATTGCAATTCGTAGTCCTACATTAAGCTTAGCACGAGTTAAATCCGAACTATTATTTAATTCTGAGTGAGCCTCATTCTAAGAATCCTAGAACTATTTGAATTTGACCCAATGAGTCGAGTTCCAACGTGTGCCCCATTTTGAGAACGTTTATCCTATAGTTCTGAATTTACATCCTAAATACATAGACCAGAACATTTACGAAGGACTTAGTCATTAAGAAAAATGATACAATTAATCTTTATTGTAATTATTATTTATTATTAGCTTGATGAACCGTCTACTGGTCACACAATTTTATACATTTTAATAATCTTTTATACGCGTACTTCTCTAAAATTCCTTGAGATTCGGTTCCGTTTCCCTAAGGGAGTTTCCCTGATTTCTTCCGCAGTCATTTCAAAGAATTCCCTGCTGCTTATGTTTATTTTCACCCGTTTTATAGAGAAATATTTGTAAAATATTCCACGAAGAATCGTATTATTACATTCCAATATTGCCATGATGTCACCACTGGATGTGGTTAAAACTAGTTGCTCTTCGGTTGGCATGGGAACAAGGGCATTATTTGCTCCTCTTAACTTAGTAGGAATTTCGGCAGGAAATGTGTATCGGCGAATTTCTAATGCCCGGTGTGGATTCGAGTTAGGAATAAGCCTAATGAATCTTAGTTCATCGAAATTCAATCCAATAATACTGGAAACACCGTGTACGGCAGGCAAAGGAGACCTGGACCTAAAACGAAGAGGAAGCTCAGCGTCAGAAGGTGGTCTGCCAGGAAAAGAAGGTCTGGCAGGTGAAGAAGTTCTGCTAAAAGGAAGAGGCCTATCAGGATAAATAGTTCTGGAACGAGGAGCACCAGGAAGAGGCTCACGATTAGGTAAGCAATCGAACTGCAAACTGACATCTGCAACAAGAAACTGAGTATTGACTTTCTCCTAACACACACAATATCGCGATGGAAGTAACTGTATACGATTCGCATAATTTAAATTCACGGGTATTTATAAAACACGAAAATACGAAAATCTATCTCCATGCCTTTTTATAACAAAAAAATACCAGACTCATAGCTTTTTCAAAATCCAAAAAATGAAACGAAAATGAACATTTTAATTTAAACAACGCACGCTATGAAGAAAGTCAGGAGCAGAAAAACGTTACTTTTTGAAGGTCCTGCATGATTATCGTAAAAACTTTTCGAATTATAAAAAATTGAAAATGCAAATTTTGATACCCCAAAAAATAATGAATTGTAATTGTATTGTCCTCAAAATTATAAGGTATTAGTTTCATGTGAAAACGGACTATCGCGGATTTCTTTAAATCTCCAATTTTCGAAACCTTCTTAATCCAAATAAAAAACTTTTTTGCGATATTGCCTGTCTATCGTTTTCGTTATCTTTGTGGTCGGTACCGTCGTCCATATGCCAGATAACTTTGGAAAGACAAATTGGATTTGATTGTGCTTTGGCAAAAGCTTTTAGATATCATAAAGCAAGATCGAGTTCTTTAGCTAGCTATTTTGAAAGCAAATTTAAAAAGTTTAAGCAGTACGGAGAACCCTGAAATTTGTTCAGAGGTTGGAATAGTAGAGACTGAATGAAAGCTTGAAAAAAAAAAAAAATCAATGCGGACTGAATTCACATTCAAGTGCACAAATTCTAATTTTCTTATAGTTTAACAAATGTAATTAAAATTATAGATATATCAAGTCATTCTAGTTACCAATATAATGGATGGTGACAGCCAGCGATATAAAAAGTGTGAAAAATATCCTCATCCTCTTATTTAGATAAAAAACTCTGAATCTATTGTTAAAGAATTTAAGTAAAGCTATATCAAAAAAGGAGAACCTTATTTTTCTGGATCATACTGAAAAATTGTATAGTCTGTATCTCGTAGATTATCAGCGTCAAGGTTGTAAACTTGAAATAATTACATTGTATTGGGGTCAGTTTCATGGAATAATATTTAATCTCTAGAAGTTTAAATATTGATCTAACAATTCGTGTAATATTTTACGTCTCAGACACTCTTCTACTATAGCGGCCGATTTAACAATCTTAAAAACTAATACAAATTATAACAAATATTTTATCCTTATCCTTATTTTTCGAAAATCGCTATTATTATTCAGCGCTATGATCAAACAATTTTGTATAAAAGCTATACTACATTAGGGTGGGCCTTATTTATTTTTCTTTACATTTTTTTGCCTGAAATTTCTTCATGATTATTATTTGTATTTTGTATTATTCTTATCAATCAAATGTATGAATTAATAAAGTAAATAAATAGTGGCGACCTAAGAATACGTATCCAATTAGGTATTAGATTAATGTTTAATGGTTTTGGAAAAGATACAGAAAAGGTGCATTTCTATTATCGTATATGTCTTCAAATTGGAAGAGGTTAACTAGGTACTCTGGATTCTGAACTTTGTTGTGAAAAATATTGTAGAGCAAGTTACCCTTAAAGAATCAAATACTAGAAACCGTAGTCAAATAGAGCCAAGATTAAACTCTTAACCAAAGGTATCTGAGTGGACCTTGGTAAATAATTCTTATTCCTATACAGTTGTTGTAGAATTCTGTATATTTAACTCGAGATTCTCTTAACTTGTTCCTTCCATGGTACGGTTATGGAAATACCCCAGATCTTCTACCAAGTTAGGAGAAGGGGTAGTGCGAGTCTCGATGCAAAAGAGAGGAAATGGTACCAGAGTTTTAAACGACGGAGTATAGTAGGTCCAACAACAGTTGTCTGATTTTTACCCAGGTTAAGAGTAACTCCACTCTTCCAAGCCCAAATGAAAACTCTATCGTTTTATCAATATCCTCCTGGACTAGAACTGGTAATCTTCTCAGTTAAGAAATTATTTCCGATAAATAAATTTGGAAATAATCATCATATTTATGCTAGCTGCAGTTTTTAAGTTCACTTCTAAGGTCCGAGGGGAACAAATTTAAGAGGATAAGTGCCAGAATAGAGCTATGAGCAATCCCTCTCTTGAGGTCCCCCATTCAAAAAGTCGACCACTTCTATTAATAATTAGGTGAGACTGATTATTCAAAAATAACTTAAATCATTTGATGACATAGCTTAAAACGCTCAAAGATTTTAACTTTCTTAGAAGTAACTTATGGTTAACCATGTCAAAAGCCTTTGAACAATGAAATAGAACAGTTCTTATCTCTTCGCAAAACATGTCAGAGTCAATAAATTTCAAATTAACACGGTTAGCGGAAAATGATGAAGATAAGTCTGGAACAGCGAATGAAAGAAAAGGTTTTAAAAGGTCATTAGGCGGACAATTACCATCTATAGACTCGTGCTTGGTCGGGATTTGGTTTAAACGTATAAGATATGATCCAGGGTGCAGCTTTGTTGCAGTTTTTAGGAACATGTAGTGGAGAAAATGGGTTAAATGCTAAAACTGGGTAGTTAGTCAGATCGTCGATTTTATTATTTAGATTGATATTTACTCATATTTTTAACAATCATGCGTCATAAAATGTACGTGGAATATCTGATCATCAAAATTAGAGAGATTCCGCACCAATCTTTGAGTTGCCTTGTATCAGAAGTCAGAAGTCGACTCATCTTGAACAAACAGAAATTTAGTAATGTGATAAGAAGCTACTGGTCTCACTCCAACCCCAGTCCCATTAAGAATATCATGCAGAAAAAGACAAACCCGACCGCCCATTCTCTCGTCTTTTTCTCTTGGAAAGAACTAACAGTTGTCAATTGTAGCTAGGCTATAGGATGTAGTTGGAGTTAAGCACGACTTAGAAACAGCTAAATGCAGAAGCATCTATCCTTCCCTTGAAGGACGTCAAAGCCTCACAAAATGAAAATGACAATTTTATCATTATCTGACTAGCGAACATTAGTCGTAAAGAATTCATGCACTTTTTCCTCTGCTACATACTCTTATCACTTAAGAATTGTCTGCTAAACTTGGCAAAGATGATAGGTGCAAAAAGCAACCTGAATGTCGCGGATTTACGATTGCTATAAATATTCATGTCATCTTTTGCCAAGAGAGCAATAGGTGTCCTGGAAATCGATTTTATGAAGAATCGAAAATCCTCATTAGGCCCAATGGGTAACCCGTAGATATCAACAATAGTTTGAAGCGCAGCTTTCCGTTGATAATTAAGGGAACCTTCAATTAAGGTAAACTTTAACTTCAACGAGCTTGCCTCCGTATTGATCCTAGAAACGGCCTTTTTCATCTGTGTTTTAATACCGCTTTGTGAAACGCATTGATGTATCCAGGCGGCAGGACCGCAACAGTAACGGGAGCAGTGGAACTATTGTAAGTGTAGGTTTTTTACTTGGTCTTTACCGGTAGGGTCGATATTTGTACTGGAAATTAGCAAAGAGCTTTCATGTAGAACTATAGAGTTGTCAGCAGAGTTCGGCTATCTGTAGTTAACGCAAATAAAATTAATGAATCCGCTTTTCACTTCACCAAGTGATTTTGTACAACCCGACATTAACGCAGTCTATGTGGCAAAATAAACCACATTTTTCACAGGGAACAGTATCCGGTGATCCTCTAGAGATGTGACTCCGGAACTGGAAAATAGTCAATATAGTCAATATAATAGAAAAAAATAAGCAAATGCAGCATATCAACTGAAATCATATCACAAATGCAAACATTGTGATACGAAATAAAGCAAAACATTGTCTGATGAACAAGTTATGAGAGGCAAATTGTCAGAAGAAGCTTCGCTACGTGTCAAGAACCGATCAATGCTGAAAAAGTAGTGGAAAAGTTTTCTTAAAATAATTGTAGTATACTGAATGTACTTATTTTAATTAAAAGTCTCCTACCTGCTGCATAAAAGAGAGCCTAGAGCGAAGACGAAAGATTTTAGCAATAAAGACGATAATACATTTACCTTTTATTCACATTGAAAGTGAGTTGTAAGATTGTAAGCGGCTTAAGGAGCTTCTTTAAATTTATATTGATTCTAATCAAAAATTGCTTCGCTCTCTATATTTATTTTAACCTATTTTGGATGGAAATTTCGAGTCAATAATGTTGGAGTATACTTGAATAAACAAACGCCACAGCCTTCCTATTCATCTTTAACAAAACAAAATTAATCGACAATTTTTTCGCCATAATGAATCACCGTGAAAGTGTTTAATCTATTTATATGCAAATATAATACACATTTGATATAATATTGTTATAATTGTCGTAATATTCTATCGATAAATCTCCATTGGTACCATAACAAATCTTATCCCCGACTATATTTGTGTCGTATAGAGTTGGATAAAATCTTCTAACGTTTTGGAATAAAGGATATGATACAAGTCATCTGCCAATAAGATTTAATGTAATTTTAAGGAAAATCTGTTTATAAAAAACTGTGAGATTTATCGTTGGATAGAAAATGTTAAAAATCTTTAAGATTATGCAAAATGGGATGATACAAGTTGTTTCTCGATGAGATTAAATAGAAGCTTACTAAAAAGCTCTTCATAGAAAAGTTTAAGATTTCTCTATGAATAGAAGTTGAATCAAGTTTTTAAAATTGTGTAAGGTGGGATTTGATACATCTGTGTGTATAAGATTTTAGAGGGATACTGAGAATCTGATAATGGACAGTACACTCGAACTCCAAAGATACGAGAAGCTCGGGAATAGCTCGTAGCTGCGGAGGACTCGTTTCTTTGGAACTCGTATCTTTGGAGTTCGAGTGTATACTATTTTTTAGCGGACAGAATTTGATAAAAATATTCTAGATTCCGCAAGGTAGGATTCGATACAACTCTTATATACACAAGACTTTATAGAATTGTAATAAAATGCCTAGATAGATTTTGATTAAGTTTTCCTTAAATATATAGAACTTTATTCAATATAGTTTTTAAAATTACAATATTATGGTTAGTAAATAATAATAAGCTTGTAACTTTTTACAATATCCATTCACACAGGCAAATAATATTATAAAATCATAAAAATAATCAAAAGCAAACATAGGCTATAAGAATGATTGGATACGGTCAATTTTAAATCGTCGACACACTACTTAAGAAAATTAAGAATATTTCTGCAGGAAAGTGCAAATTCCAAACATTAGTTTAAGAAAGCTTTAAACAATAATCTTCTCTTATATTTGATATATCATTCCTAAAAGTATAACTTTCTAATTTCGTATTACTTTTAATTCATTTTCACTGAAATTACCAGTTATTTGGAGGATTTTGAGCCGACTTCGGATCACGAAGAATCTTAAATTTTACTTTTACATTTTTTTTAGATTGAATTATGGTGCAGCGAATTTCAACTCACGTCTTCTTTATATTTATTACATCAAAATTTCTCGAGATAGGGTTATTTTTCCCCACAGGCGTATCCTTAATTTTATCTCGGTTCATTACGGACATCGCGCCACTCTTTATGTTTATTTTCAACCGTGTTAGAAAGAAAGTTTTGTTAAATATTCCACGAAGAACTATATAATTGCGTTCAAATATTGCTACGATGTCATTAATGAATGTTGTTAAAACTATTTGCTCTTCGATTGGCATGGGCACAGCAGTATTATGCGCTCCTTTCAACTGAATTGGCATATCGCTATGAAATGTGTATCTGCGAATTCCGAATACCCGGTTCGAATTCAAACGGGGAATAAGCTGTTTAAATTTAAGATCTTCAGGATTATGTCCAAGTATAAGAGAAGAAAGACGTCTGGCATAAGGCAGAGACCTGGGTCTCTTACGAAGGGGCAGCTCAGCGTTGGAAGAAGACCTGTCAGGAGAAGAAGGTATGCCAGGAAGAGATGACTTGCTAGAAGAAGAAGACTCGGAACGAGGAAAGGGCCCGTAGTGTTAAAAAATTGATATTCAGATGGTCATTGACATTGACAGTTTCAAATTGCTCTTTCATTTAAAAAAAATACATTTTTATCTGCAAAATTCTATTTTTTATTGAGCTGCAAAGCGAGGAGTGAATCGCCTATTTCGACGCGTGCCGTTTGTCCGCGAAATCTAGCCCCACCACTTTCGACACATCTTTCTATTTTGTGTCCGTATGAATCAAGAGATCGCCTGAATCGCTAAACGCGGAACGAGAAGCTGTAGTCGTAAGTGGAAGGGATGCATGACCCTTTTCCTCACGGAACGTCGCAAACATGTAAATAGGGTACGTCAAAACTGGCTATCGCGGATTTCTTTAAATCTAAACGCACAGTGGCGCAAAAAAATGTCCGGATTAAAAAAAAATCGGAAAAGAAGTGGTTTTTTCACCAAAAAGAGCGATGTCCCCCCTTAAGAAGTGTAATTAAAATTATAGATATATTAAATCATTCTATTTACCGATATAATAGATGATGAGTGCCAGGTAGATAAAGAGTGTGTAAAATAGCCTCATCTTCTTCAATTAGACAAAAACTATTAATGTATTATAGAAGAATTTAAATAAAGCTGTATCGAAAAAATATTATTGTGCTTCCTTGGATAATGCAAGATATTCTACAATACTTATCTCTAAGATTATCAGCGTTAACGAAGTCATTCTCAGATATTTACACTTAATCAGAGTGAATTTGATGCAATATAATGTAATTACTAGAATTTTTTCAATTTATGTAAGGATTTATATAATCCTTTACTTCTAAGGAAAGCATCTACTAAGCAGCCAATTTAAAAATATTCAAAAACTGATACAAATTTTAGAAAAGATCTTATCCTAATCCTTGTTCTTCGAGAATTTTTATTATTATTCAGTGCTATAATGAAAAAATTTCCCATTAAAACCACATTAGATGGACCTTATTTATTTTTCTTTAAATTCTTTCGCTACTAATGGTCGAATTTTTTAAAAATATTCTATCTCAGTAGAAACAAATTTGCATGATATGCTTCAAATTTTTTCATAGTTATTTTTTTGTGGTTAATTATTGAAGAAAAGTCCCTAGTCTAAATAGCTCTCTAAGGAAAAATATCATGCAAGGACATTACAAAGTGGAAGAGCTGGCCTGTCGAATACTGTCTTAATCTTATAAACTGAAACTCCATAGATACGAGAAATTTAGTAATCTTGAACTCCAAAGATATGAAAGTGAAGAGGGCTCCGAATACTGAGAAGTTTATATTTCCAAGATAACGCGTGAGAACGCACACAGGTCTCCTACGCGCACGCGCCCGTAGAATCCAAGGCAGAGTGCGCTACGCTCGCGCCTGACTTTTCAATGTGGCGGGGATAAATTGAAAAAATTCCGTTCGCTCTTCTGGACTCAAGAAGCTCGTATCTGTGAAACGCTCGAATCTTTGTAGGTCGTATCTTTGGAGTTCGAGTGTAATCGAATATACGACTTAATATATAATATAAAATAAAGTCTATCTTGAAATACGTATAAAATTAGGCATGGGATAAATGCATAGTGATTCACACATTGAATATGGGTGAAGTATACCTGAACTATCAAACTCGCAGATTGTTATAAATTTTAATGAAGAGGGAGAATTATAACTAATAATAAGTAATTTAATTTAAAAAATTTTTATTTGTCTTATCTTTAAGATAATTGATGACGTCTCAATTAAATCTGTGTTGACACAACCATATCATGAAAGTCTAAATTATGATGGTACCGTAAAAATAGTCTCAGAAATAGCAGGCAATACCATGTCTAAAAGTAGCTTATTGGGACCACCCGTGAAGTTTCCTGAATGTTAAATCGATATATTTCAATCTATTTAACGCTGGGCGTAGAATTAGTTTTAAAAAATATTTTAGTTTGCACTTTCTTGGGATTTTCGTAGATATCGTGTACTTTCGCTGCTTTTGAGATGAAAAATGAAAAAAAATATGCACATACAAAAAGTCAAACTCCTTTCTTTTCAGGGCATTTATGTTTTTGTCTTCAACTATAATTATTCAGATAGGGTGAAATTCACACCAAAAAATTTCCGACCCTATCGCAGAGTCCATGGTTATCTTAACATCCACGATTTTCTGAACATTTTCAAACACTTAAGTTTGGCTACAAAAACTAAAAGATCATGTTTTGAAATCCTACCGAAGTGTGACTACTTAGGATTAAAATTCAAATGATCCAACTTTGAAATTATGTGGTTGAAAATTTAACTATACCACTTTGTTCGGAAGTTTATTCATGATAAATCGAAAATATAACTATAGGGTATAAAATTTATTTACTTTACTGGAAACTTGCCTTTTTGGTTAAATAATTAGTCTTGTTTGTTAGAAATTTATATTTTTTTGTTTAATTTGTCGAGTTGAAAATCCTTTGTTTCACTAAAAATTAATTGTTTGAAATGGAGTTTTGTTATATCATTTTACATTAAATAATTCGTATTTTTGGATGTGAGAAGATGCATAAAATCTCATTAAAACTAAGAATCTAACGACAGAATTTGGACAAGAACCTTAAAATGTTCCCATTACAATCTGAAAAAACCCTTTTCGCTTTTTTCCCCTGAAAAAGAAAAATATGTTTTATCTTTGCAGAAAAGTAAAAAAAGACAAAAGTAAAATGAGAAGGTAACAAACCAAATCTCCTTCGTTATCTTTTCTATTCAGGAACTTCTCTATTCAGAGAGAACGAGTTTTTCTCTTTTATTTTTTCCCCTAAAAAATTAAATAGAAAAATTCGTTTTCTCTTTGGACAAAAAAAAGACGAAAGGAAAATGAGAAGGTAAAAAAAAAGTTCGATCTTATGATCAAGTTCGTTTGCTTTTTAATCGCACTTTTCGTAATGGAGAAGGGTTAAATCCTGTCTCAA
>JAWWLR010214284.1:0-13426 GCA_035041075.1 Acraspis erinacei | reverse complement strand
CAACGGTCGTATCTTTGGAGCTCCCGATTATCGATCTTTTCGTATCTTTCGAGCTCGAGCGCCACATTTCGGGACCTTCCCCTGTCAGTCTCAGTATCAAGAATCAGCAATTGAGCAGTTGCTACTTGTTATTACAGAATTAAGCTCGCAAGGTGGGGCAACTAGTTTGCCATGCTGCCGCCCGACCTCATCCTCGTCTCTGTCCTTACCAGTATCTCCGAGCAGAATTGTGTTTGGTAAGATATTATTTTTAAGTTACTTGTTACAGATACGTTAATAATAGAAGGTAATTTATTTTACGTAAAAGTTATGTTACGTTTAGTCTCTCCGCTTTTAGTTTCGAAGTTTAATTAAATAATGCAAATTAAAGTAGATGAAGAAATTTTCACTAAATTAAAAATAGCGCATCGTTCATATTTTCAAAAATACATCATTTTTAAAAATTTAAACAAAATATTAAATACATTTTCGGAAAAGATTGAGAGATTCTCAAAATATAAAACATTTCTTAAATTTAAAGGATTGGCTAATAAAATAACAAAAAAGTCAACATTTCTGACTATTCGATGAAAAGTTTTCAAATTTCATCAAGAAAAATAAATTTTTTACGGATTTTTCAAACAAGTGGTTTTGAGAATCTTTAAATCCTTTCCGAAAATGTATTTCATATTTTGTTTAAAGTTTTAAAAATGATGTAACTTTTGAAAACAGTAATGAGGCACTATTTTGACTGTAGTGAAAATTTCAAAAATTTCGAATGTTAATTGTAATCACTGTCGAATTTTGAACATTTTTTAATTTATTGATTGATTCTTCAATTTAGAGAATTGAAAATCATAACTTGGAATTATATTTTTGGAACTGAATCTCAATCTTTGAACTCTACAATTTATACAAGTTAAAAAGAGTTAATAGCTTCAATTTTTTACGTGTAAATTATTGAGCATTTGAATACAAAATTGTTGGATGAAACAACTTTTAAACTTTAATTTTCAAAATTTGAAATTCAAGAGTTTCACTTTGAGTTCTTTCATTTGCAGTTCAGTTTTTATTACTTCGATTGCAACAATTTTCATATTTAGTGTTTGATTTTCGAAATATCGTGGACCTTCAAAATTTTGGCGAACCGTAGAAAATAAGGGGATTTTTGTTCTTTAAATAAAACGGCCAGCCTGAATAATTTATTTCCTTCTTATTGTGAAAAGCCACTTTATTTTCCCTGTGTTAAGAGAATTTTAAAATATCAAATGCGTTCTCTGTTAACGGGTTATTGTCCAAAATTGTTAAAAATTCAAGTTTCCAATCTACAAAAATTTCATAAAAGCTATCTTTTTCTTGCCAAACTAGATCCAGATACTGATCTACCTAAAGACAGAATTGAAATAAAACTGAAGAATGGAACTTGCTACTACGGAGAGATCGAGTATCGTGGAGGCGAAAAAATACCCAGCTGGCTGTATCGTGAACCCGAACGTAGCAATGAGTTTTTGGCTTTTATATTGTTAGAGAGCGGCCTGCATGCATTCGCAACTATCTACAGGAATGAACGTGTTCGCCCCATGACTCCAACTAATAAAGTAATCGCTCGTATGCATATAGCAGATGACCTGTATTATTTAGCTGAATCTTTTAAAGAGTATATTGTCACGAGTCATCATCATGGTCCCCATGTACCCTATACAGATAAACACTATCCAGCCAATGGTTGCGTATATATTACAATGCCCAAAGGTGATGGGTCTAGCGTTGTCTATAGATCTCGTGTAAAAGATACAGATTTGCATCCACTCAAAAGATTTTTCTAGACCATTATGGTGGACACATTACCTTTATTCCAAGATTTTTTAGTGATGGTTTAAATTGTCCATCTTGAAATGTAGATGTGCTATAAAAAATAAAAATTGTTATATCTAACTGCATTTTTATTTTGTGATTGAAGACAGATGAATAGGGAAATACGTTTCTTAGAAAAACTCTGCTGAAAGATTTTCTATTCGACCAATTTCCTGAGGTTTTAACGTTATTCTTATGTGCTCAAGAATATTTGTTTGTTTATTATGAAACATTATTATTCACACTTTGCCCTTAACGCCTGAAATCAGAAATAAATTCCCTTTGAACCTCTTTCTGATCTTTAATATGTTTGTACGATAAATCTGAAACGAATTAATTGATTATTTACGAAAATACCAAAGGATAATCTTTTAATTAATTCAGGTTCCTAATTTACGTTGAATTGAATTTCGCTTTTCTCAATTTTTAGCCCCTTAATTTTGAAGTAATATTGTCTTATAAAGACCTTTGCCACATAATTGTCCATGAGTTCTGGATCAATGGTAACCCTTATCTGAAAGGAATTCATTGTTTTATTTCAGCAACTTGTTAATTTTATTTGCAGATAAATGGGTTTACAGAAGCGAGAATCAAATTGCGACTAATTCGTAAGTTCATGGTTATCTACATCAAAACTTACAAACACCCATAGTTCCTGTATAAAAACGGGTTGCCGAGACATATTAGGTAGTTGGATGAAATAACAAATTATGTGCGTTAGATCGCCTCAGCCAACCTTTACCGCCATTTTCATTCTAATAGTTTAAAGTTTGGATACGGCATCCTTGGGTTCCCATAAGAATGGATTGCTCAAGGATGAGCGAGTAACCGCCCATTGTCACTCCAAGATATCAGAATTAAACAATTCAGGAGCGTGAAGGAGGCCAAGAAACGTTTATTTTACTTTTAAATTCACTTACTGTTTTCTTTGAAAAGGATTTTGATTCCTCGAATGATTTACCCGCTTCTTAGAGCCGAGAGCTACACCAATTTGCCTATCTGCTGTTTGGCGCCAACTGACGATCTCGTCATTCTTCGGTTATCACAACGGTCCCGTTCCCGCTGACTTCTCGGTCCCCACTTTTCTAGTGGTTGCGTACGCAACGGCACCTGTTTCGCGTAGCGGTACTTGTGACCTAAACAACTCTTCCGCTCCGGAATTCGCAAGTCATTCTGGAGCGTATTTATTTTCTGTTTCGCCAAATTTAGAATTAATTTTATGAATATAAATTAATTATATATACTAAACCGTTTCAAGATGATATCTCAAACTGAAGATCACGGAAACAATAATCTTTTAAATTTTAAGTGACTATTAAGTGACTCCTGGATAGAGAGAAAAGTCTACAGAGATTTCAGGGAATTTGCCTAAATATTAGAAGAAAAGTACATTCATTTTTTAAACAAAATCACGAAAAAATTGTTTTAATTTTCATTAAAAAGTATTTCTGATTAATAATAGACATCTATCTAGAGTTTAAGAGACTGCAAAACAATTTTTCAGAAAAGATATTCAAGCAACGGGTTGGTAAATTGTATTGTAAAGCCTTATGAGAATTTATTTGACAGTTCACGAATTAATGTGAAGATTTTCTGGAAACAAAACCAAGAATTAAACGACCAAACTTGGACTTTTACTTTTACTTTTTACTTTTCCTCTTAAAAAAGAAAATAAAAAATTTCCCTTTCCTTCTAGACAAAAATAAAAAAGATAAATGAGAAGGCAAAAAAACCAATTCCATTCCTTCCCTTTCAAGGGGATTTGGTTGGTTGCCTTCTCATTTTACGTTCCCCTTTTTTATTTTTGTCCAGAAGGAAAGAGAAATTGTTTCCTTTTCTTTTTTAGGAGAAAAAGCTTTTTTCAGATTGCAATAGGAACATTTTATGGTTCTTGTCCAAATTTGGTCGTTTGATACTTGATTTTATTTTCAGGAATTGTTCACATTAGCTTCATTATTGGCCGTTAAATATGATTTTAAATTATATTTTAATCTCATTTAAATTTCCTTAATTTTAATTTAGTTGACTTGGATTGGAAGTCATTTATATTTCAGGTTTATTTATGGCTGGTTTGCCTTTTGAACTTTCATTTGATTTTTAGGTGTTGATTCTTAGGTGTCAGGCAGAGAGTATCATGGTTGCGTTGCTTTTCTGACTGCTTAAAATATTATTCTTATTTTACCTTTATTTTTTTATTGCCGTGATATGGGTGCTGTCTGATTGCCGAAACGTTGGTGATTATTTTTACAAATGTTTATTTATTGTGATTTGATAATAAAAGTAAAAAAAAGACGAAAGAAATAACAAAGGAAGGGAATTTGGTTGATTGCCTTCTCATTTCTCTTTCCTCTTTCCTCTTTCTTATTTTCGTCCGGGAGGAAAGGAACATTTTTTTCTTTTCTTTTTTAGGATAAGAAAATTGTATGTTTTGTATTTTTTTAGATTGAAATAGGAACATTTTACGGCAGTTGACCAAATACGGGCTTCTAGCATTTATACGATAGCCACTGAAAAACTGTAAGTGCGCAGTGAATGTATTCCGTAGCGCCGCGCATGTTGCGCCTTTTTCACGCTCCGAATTTAGTGCTCACCTTATTATTTGGTACGACGCTGCCTTAAAATTCTGTTAGAGTTAGAGCGAGCTGTAGAATACAAGAATAGTACATGGAGAGAATTTTGGTAGATCCGCTCACCCAACACGATTAAAAAAAAAATAATTTTAAGTTGTAAAGATTTTAAAATTGATGAAAGTAGAATATAGAAGACTAAAACAATTCTTTTAATTTTTTTGGATATAAAAAATTTAGGTAATCTCCATTTTGTAGAGCTTCAACACAACGAAGAAAATATTCTTAAGATTTACGGGAAAATTTGAAATAATTTTGAATAATTTTCTAAAAGTTTTAAAGAGTCAAAGATTTTAAAGAAAAAATTTGCCACAATACGTAATTTTAGAACAAAAAGTAAAAGATATACTTCAAACTTTTAAAATTGTTCAAAAATAATCAAAACTAATTAAAAAATTTTTTAAACTCTCAAGAAAATGAAACATTATTTTTAAGTTTCCTAGGAAAAATTAAAATGAAATTTTATTTTGAAAGATTATTTTAAGAGAATATTTCAAAAGATTTCTAGATTTCTAAAATTATCAAAGAAGAATCTGCAAGATTTTAAGACAATTTTCCTAATTATGCAGAATTTAAAATCAAATTTCACGAAGAATTGGAATAATTTTAAAATATTAGAATGCTGAACGATTTTTAATAGATTAAAAAAAGAATTTTCTTAAAATTTTGTAAGATTAAAAAATGAAACAAAAAATATCGTGTAAATTCAAGAAATATTTGCAAGACATGAAGTAGATTTTAAGATTTTAAGACATTTTTTTACATTTGAATTGATTTATCGAAATTTCATGAAAAATTCGAGTCAGATAAAAATGTTTTTAAGAATTTAAGAGGTTTTGAATAGTTTAAAAATTTTTTTCAAGTTGGAAGCATTTCCAAAAATTCATCAAATATGTTTTTAGTTCTTCCAAGCTTCTAGAAGTCTGAAATATCTTTTTAAAAGTATCGAATTTTCCCCAATATTTGGTAAAATCCTCTAAAACAACATTAGTTTTTTCATCTTCAAGATTATTTTTTAACACTGCTGAAATATTCAAAAAAATTTTCAAATTTTATCAAGAATTTTATAAAATTAAAATTTATATACATTTTAAAACAAACTGATAATAATTTTAATATTTATTTGACTAAAAAAAACAACTTAAAAAGCATTTAGTGTTACATCAAAATCTTGTTTTATTTATTTATATGCAGCACGTCATCTTAAGAAATTTCAGAAAAAAGAAAGAGATTGTTTAAATAATGATTTTCTGTAATTTTTATTTAGTCCTGGTTGATAACTAAAAAGCTAAAGCCAAGTATTGAAATAATACAAAACGGAAACAAAAAAATTAATTGTTACATTTTTAGTTAAAAAAATTAATTTTAAACAAAGAAAAAAGCTTTAATTGAAAAATGTTCTCCATAGAAAAATTTCAAAGTGGAAATTAATTAGATTTAAATTTTTGGTTCTAACGAGAAAAATAATAGTGCACTTTGAAGGGTTTTAAATATTTTAGCGTATTTAAAAAAATTTTTAATTTAAAAAAAATTAAAAATATTTTAAAGGTAAAATTATTTTTCAAATTAGATTACTAAAAATAAAAGTCTTCTTAGAATTTGGCCTGATATGTACTATTTTTTACGAAATTGATTGGTAACAATACAAATTTCTATACTTTGATTTCGGCTAAATTAAAAAAATATATATTAAATAGGCAGTTTGTTAAATTAGAAAAAATCTAAGTATCTACATAATTCTCGATTTACTTATATTTCAATAAGAATGAAAATGCTACACTTTCATGTTGTTTTATCAAATAAGGAAAATTCCTATGAAATTTGAAAAATTGTTGGCTCTGCAAACAAGAAATGTTAGAATATTTTTTTTTTTATGATTTTTTTCTAAATTTTTTATGTCAAAAAAAAGCAAGTCATGATTATTTTTATCATAAACCAATTCAGGAATTGAATAGGAAAAAATATTTGTAGGAAAAAATTTACATTTTTCGAAATACTCAAAAAGGAGTTCAAAATATAATGAAAAATGAATTTCAAGAGAAAACTGACAAATATTTCATAACATTTCAACTGGTTATCTAGGAAAAGAATATTTTCAGGAACTTTGACAGGATTTAAGTGAATGAAATTTTTTTTTTAAGAATCTTAGAAGATTTGTCTTTTTTTCTCAAATTTTTTTTAAGAGAATGTTGGAAAAAATTTCAAAGATTTCCAAATTTTATGGAAAAGAATCTAGAAGATTTTAAGGCAATTTTTTAATTGTTAAAAATTAAAAAAGATTTGAATCATCTTAAAAGATATTTTGAAAATTCAAAATCTTTTAAATATTGATAAATAATTTAAAACTTTCAAAGATTGTAAAGAATGTAAAGCAAAATCCGATTTTTGAAAATGGAAAAAAGAAGCTTATTAAAATTTTTGAAATTTTTCAAGAAAATAAAAAAATTAAGAATTATTTAGTTTGCAGTAAAAATTTGCAATGTTTTGTTATTTTGAAAAATTAATTTTATTAAGTCAATGAGATAATATTTAGAATTAAAACCAATGGCGGTAATTATTTTTTGAATGAATTTCAATAAAAATAATAATAGTAATAATAACATTTTAATTATAATCTTTTAAGTCTCGAGAAGGAGATTTTATTGTTATATGTACATGAAAAATATCGTAAATAGTATAAATAAAAAGATTGTTATTATCTACAGAAAAATTATAATTATAAAAAAGAGTGCTAGTTCATCTTCAAAATTATTTTTGTGCACTTATTGTAATTAATGCCAATTGAAAAAAAAATGTTTTATATTGATTTGAAATCAATTTTTTTTTATTAAAAAATCGAATATTCCCAATAATCAGTCTGTCCTTCTGAGATATTTATTTTTCATACGAAGTTTTGAGGGGAAAATGTAGTTACTTAATTCATTAAAACTAATTTTGACATTTATTTTAAACTATATAATCTTTAGAAACTGAATCATTAAAAAAATAGTTTTTTGCATACATTTTTCCCCTTTTTTATTGTAAACTTTTTTCTAAAAGTCCGCACTTTAAAAACCGTATTATTTAAGAAAAATATTTTATTTTTTAATGATCAGTTTTGGAATTTAGATGGAAACGTTTCAAATTTTTAGGAATCACTTTTTGATCGGATTAGTAGTTTTCGTTTTAATCGTAAAACATAAAACTAAAAATAAAAGAATCAAATTTTTGGATAAACGGCATAAGATACGAAAAAAATTAATATAGAACATTTTCTCAGCTAAAAAGAGCTAAAAATTTGTCACAAATAATTTTTTTATAGTTCAATTAGATTTTATTTTAAACGTAAAAAAAACATTTAAAATAAAAACATTGATTAACCACACAAGGTAATAAAAAAATTAAACGGCAAAAGTTGTTGAAAAACAGATCCACACATTTATTATAAACTTTTATTCGGCGGGGTAGCTGAGATTAAAATTCGATGCTAAATTAGAAACTTTATTTCTAATAAATAGTTTTGTTTATGATGCATCATTTTGGTTAAAGACCCTTTGACGTTCAAAATTTAACTATTTTTTTGGAAAATTCGTTTCTTTTTTGGTTGAAAATTTATTTGACTAAATGAAAATTTAGTTATATTATTTGGGATAGAAAATTTATTTTCGTTAAAAAATAAGCTCGTTTATGGAAAAATCAACTTCTTCATTGATTTCTATGGCTAAAAAAATATTTAGTTAAAAATTCGTTTCTTTTAGAATATTCATCTTTTGGGTTAAAAATTTTAATATTTGGTCAGAAAATCATGTTTTTGGTTGAAAATTCTTTGTTTTTTTTTTAAGTTGAAAATTAATTTTGTATCTCAGGCTGTAACTATTCCATATTTACTTGAAAATTTATATTTTTAGTTTAAAATTAATTAATTTGGCTGAAAACTTTTGTTTTTGTTTGTTTAAAATTAACTTTTTTAACTGCGAGTTAAATTACTTTAGTTTTGGTTTGTAAATTTAGGTTTTTTAGTTGAAAAATTATATATTTTATTGAAACTGTATCGCTCTTAGTAAAAAATTCCTCTTTTTTGTTTAAACTTGAATTATTTTGTTGAGAATTCAGTTTTTAAATTGAAAATGTATTTATTTAGCATTTTAACTATTCCAATTTTTTTTTAAATTCGTATTTTTCGTAGAAAGTTCATCTTATTGGTTTAACATTAATATTTTGGTTGAAAATTAGTTTCTTCCTTTTATAATGAATTTTTTTTTAACTGAAAAATTAACTGTTCCATTTTTTGTCGACATTGGATTTTTTATAGAAATTTAATCTTCTTGGTT
Source organism: Acraspis erinacei (assembly GCA_035041075.1). Classification (NCBI taxonomy): domain Eukaryota; kingdom Metazoa; phylum Arthropoda; class Insecta; order Hymenoptera; family Cynipidae; genus Acraspis; species Acraspis erinacei. The sequence continues at coordinate 4,656 of JAWWLR010214284.1, read as the reverse complement.
AAAGCTTATACTATTTTGTTAAAGATTTATTTTGATTTTACTGCAAATTAAGTTTTTTCTGAAAAATTACCTGTTTTAGGTGATTATAAATTAATTTATTTGGGCGAAAATTGTTTTTTTTTTAGTTGAAAATTAATTTTTTATCGGAAGCTTTAACTATTCCATGTTTGCTTGAAAATTTATATTTTTATTTTAAAATCAATTACTTTTGTAGAAAACTCGTTTTTTGTTGGTTAAAATTTACTTCTCCACTGCGAATTGCATTATTCTAGTTTTGGTTTATAAATTTATCTTTTTTAGTTAAAAATTTATATATTTGATTGAAAATGTATCTTTTTTTAGTCATATTTTGGATTTAAAATTGAATTATTTTGTTGAGAATTCATTTTCTTAACTGAGAATTGATTTTTTAAATGAAAAAACAAGTTTGTTAAAAATTCGTATTTTTTTGTTAAAAACTTATTTTTCTAACATTTTAATCATTCTGGTTAGACAAAAATTCCTCTCCTTTGTTGAAAATGAGTGCTTTTTGGATAAATTTTTTTTTAATTTGAAAAATCAACTAAAAATTCTTTAAAACTATTTTACACATTATATAGAAACAAAGTTTTTTTTGCATTAATATTCTTCATGTTCTGGCTGTCTGGTTGGTTTTAAATCTAGAAATTCTGATATTGTAGCAACCCTGAATAAGGCACTGTATAATGCGAATAATAAGTTTTCTATCACTTTCAGTTTTTTAACCATTTAAATTAAGCGCCCTTTTCAATTTGAAATGGTACATTTTCCCGCGAAATTCAAATAATTTATAATTATTATTAATAGAGATAGAAAAAAATTTTTTTTTTATCGTAATATAAAAAGCTTATTTCCCTCCTTTTCATGGTTTAATTGTCTATAATGATACGGAAATCCAATTTCCATTTGTGAGTTTTTTACATACTTTGACTTCGGTCATGATAATTATTAAAAAGAAGTGTGGCTTGACTTCGATCTTGAATTATTTTTTTCTAATCATCAAGAATTGTTTCTGAGAGTTTATTCGGATTCTAATGTTTCAAGGTAAAACACGTGGAACACATTGTTAATTGAATAAATAAAGTGATGTTAACTGAAATTTGTCACTTCACTCAACCCTGCCAATAAGATTCATTTACGTTACCATCTATGCTTGGAAAGGGGAAAATACAAATATCCCAAACTATTACAAATACACGAAATATCAGAATATTCATCAGTCAAGATGTTTTCAACATTTATTGGTAATCAATTGTTTGTGTATTTGAAACAAATCAGTACCCTTTCTTTGTTCTGGACTGCCCTGGTAGTACTTAATTCGATAGGTAAGTGCAGACTAAACTAAGATAATTAAAAAAATAATTTTCCCAATATCAAATTTAAAAATGTATATAAATTTTCGGAAATTTATGGAAATGTTCATCCATTTATAGTAAATTTACAGGCAAATATTGTGATTGACCATAAATTACCCAAAATTAAATTTTAAACATTCTTATAAAATTACAGATGCAATTTTTCGTCAATTTATCGTAATATTACAATTAATTTATGGTAATGTTACAGGTAAATATGGTAACTTACTGTAATTTACCAAAAATACAATTGTTAATATTTTGATAAATTTACGGAAATTTATGAACTTTTTTGAAATTTATTTTAATATTACAGGTATTTTAATAATAATTCACCATAAATTACCCAAAATACAATTTTTTATAAAGTTCCGGAAATTGATGGTAATATTACAGGGAATTTGTGTAACTTACTATAAATTTCCTTAGATTCAATTTAAAAATGTCTATAAATTTCTGAAAATTGATTGAATGTTGTGCTAATTTATGGTAAGAATACAGGTAATCAGTGATAACTTACCATAAATTGCCCAAATTGAATAAAATTTTTTTCATAAATTTCCGGAAATTTATGTAAATTTGCATTAATTTATGGCAATTTTACATATAAATATCATAACTTACCATAATTTATCAAAATGTTAGAAATTTTAATAAATTTCCGCATGAATTTTTTTGAGAATTTGTGGTAATATTACAAGTAATTCATGGTAAATTACTTTAAATTACCCAAAATACAATTGTTTTATAAAGTTCCGGAAATTTATGGTAATATTATTGGTAATTTATGGTAACTTAGTATAAATTTCCTAAAATCCAATTTAAAAATGTCTATAAATTTCTGGAAATTTATGAAATGTTGTTTTAATTTATTGTAGTAATACAGGTAACCAGTGGTAAATTTCTATAAATTGCTGTCAATTCAATTGAAAAATGTATAAAAAGTTCCGGAAATTTATCGACATTTTCGGTAATTTATGTTAATGTTGCAGGTAAATATGGTAAATTCTTATAATTTACCCAAACTACAATTGTAGTTATTTAGATAAATTTCCGGAAATTTATGAAATTTTTCGGTAATTTTTTGGTAATATTACAGGTAATTTATGGTAACTTACCATGAATTTTTTTAAATTCAATTAAGCAATGTCGATAAATTTCCAGAAATTTACTAAAAATTTCGGTTATTTATCGTAACTTTACAGATAGGTATGATAACTTACCATAAATTACCCAAAATTAATTTTTTAACATTTTTATAAATTTGCGGATGAATTTTTTTGGTAATTTGTGGCAATATTACAGGTAACTCATGGTAAAAAACATAAATTGCCCACAATCCAATTTAAAAATGTTAACAAATTTAACATAAATTATCCAGAATTCAGTTTTAAACATTTTTATAAATTTTCGGAAATTTCTTAGTATATTATTATAATATTACAGGTATTTTAATATTACTTTTATTTTAATATTATTATTATTTTAATATTTAAATATCACCATAAATTACCCAAAATACAATTTTTTTATACAGTTCCGGAAATTGATGGTAATATTACAGGGAATTTATGGTAACTTACTATAAATTTCCTTAAATCCAATTTAAAAATGTCTATAAATTTCTGAAAATTTATTGAATTTTGTGCAAATTTATGTTAAGAATACAGGTAATCAGTGATAACTTACCATAAATTGCCCAATAAATATACCCATAAATTATCCAAATTAAAAATTTTAGACATTTTTATAAATTTCCGGATGAATTTTTTTGGTAATTTGTTGTAATCTTACAAGTAATTCATGGTAAATTACCATAAATTGCCCACAATTCAATTGAAAAATGTCTACAAATTTCCGGAAATTTCTCGAAATTTTCTCTACTTTATGTAAATGCTGCAGGTAAATATAGTAACTTCTTATAATTTACACACAATACAATTGTATATACTTTCATAAATTTCTGGAAAGTTAGGAAATTTTTTCGTAATTTATGGTAACATTACAGGTAATTTATGTTAAAATATCATAGATTGTGCAGAATTCAATTAAATAATGTCTATACATTTCCGGAAATGTATTGGGAATTTTGATCATTCGTGGTAATTTTACAGGTAAATATGATAACTTAATAGAAATTAATCAAAATTAAATTCAAAATTTTTTGTAAATTTCCGGAAATTCATAAAAATGTTTGGTAATTTGTTGTAATATTACAGGTATTTTAATAATTACTCACCATAAATTACCCAAAATACAATTTTTTTATAAAGTTCCGGAAATTGATGGTAACATTACAGGTAATTTATGGTAACTTACTATAAATTTCCTTAAATCCAATTTAAAATGTCTAATTTTCTGGAAATTTATGAAATTTTGTGTTAATTTCTTGTAATAATAGAGGGAATCAGTGGTAAATTGCCATAAATTGCCGACAATTCAATTGAAAAATGTCTAAAAAATTCCAGAAATTTATCGATATTTTCCGTAATTTATGTTAATGTTGCAGGTAAATATGGTAAATTTTTATAATTTACCCAAACTACAATTTTATAGATTTCGATAAATTTCCTGAAATTTATGAAAATTATGAAATTTTTCGGAGATTTTTTGGTAATATAACAGTTAATTTATGGTAACTTACCATGAATGGTCTAAAATTCAATTAAACAAAGCCTATACATTTCCGGAAATGCATTGGAAACTTTGATAATTTATGGTAATTCTACTGTTAAATATGATAACTTAATATAAATTACTGAAAATTAAGTTTTAAACATTTTTACAAATTTCCGGAAATTTATAAATTTTTTTGGTAATTTATTGTAATATGGCAGGTATTTCATTGGTAACTCATCATAAATTACCCAAAATACAATTTTTTTATAAAGTTCCGGAAATTGATGACACTTATGGTAATATTACAATTAATTTATGATAACTTACTATAAATTGCCTAAAATTAAATAAAAAATGTATATAAATTTGCGGAAATGTTCGGTCATTTATCCTAATTTTATAGGTAAATATAGTAATTTACCATCAATTATCCAGAAATCAATTTTAAGAATTTTGAAAATTTTCTGGAAATTTATGAAAATTGTTGGTACTTTATGGAAACTGGTGTCTCTATTTTCACGTATACTGGTACCATCAAAATAACTTCCACAATATACCCAGGTTTTTGCCTAATTTCTGCATCTAGGGAAAAACTGAGACGTGTACGAGAAATTATGAGGATAGATTAGGATTCAGCGGCTCAAAATCCATAAGGGTAGCCTAG
>JAWWLR010214244.1:0-13430 GCA_035041075.1 Acraspis erinacei | reverse complement strand
CGATCTCCACCTACTATAAATCTGATCTCTTCTTTATTTTATTCCCTCATTTGTTTTAACTCCTCTACTTTCTCCTGCATATCTCCGTTCACATAAACCCCCACTCTCTTCCACTCCTCTCCTCCCATCCTTACCTCTTCTACTATTAATCCTTCTTTTTGATCTTTCCCATCCTTCCATGCTATAAATTCATTCCTCACTCCCATCACCATACCTCCCATTGCTGTTTCCTTTTTATTCTTCCTGTTTGCCTTTTTAAATTGCCATTTGTGACCTTTTGGTAACCTTCACCTTACACTTTTCCGTCCTTTTTCACCTAGCCACGTCTCCATCATTATAACTACATCCCATTGTGTCAAATTTCTCATAAACTCCCTGTCCTTTCTCCCTAATCCTGCTATATTCCAGTAACATATCCTCCATTCTTGCCTACATTCGTTTTCTGTCTCTTTTAGCCTCTCATTGTTTCTTATTTTCCTATCTACTGTCCCTTCTTCTCCTAGTTTCACTGCGCCTCATTTATTACTAAATCTTCTCTTTCTGGATCCCAATCCCACCATATTCCGTCTATCTTAATTCTCCCATATTTTACCCGTGTTGTTCTTCCATTTTTTCTTTCCTCTTCCGCTATCTTTCTTAACCTATACTGCATCTTCCTTTCTACCCATGTTCAATCATCCTCTATTCTCTCCAAGCTTCGATACAAAATCCTCTTTTTGCCATCACTTTCCTCTTATGTTCCCATTTCTTTAGTTTTACCAATACCTACCTCTCCCCTCTTCGCGGATCCCTCCCTACACCCCTAACTTCCTCTTTCTCTACCTTAGCATCAATCCTTTTGAGTACTCTTTCGACTCCTTGCTGCATCTCCAAAAAAAAGAACATTGATTTACTACCGAGAAAGGGGAATTGCAATAAAATTCAAAAATTCTCCACCAAAAGACTGAATTTTCAACTAAAAAAGACGAATATTTATACAACATGAATACTTAAACAAAAAGATTAATTTTCTACCGAAACAGTTTCCCTTTTCACAAACTTCAAGAATTCTGAAAAAATAATATAAATTTTCAACTAAGAAAGAAGAATTTTTATTTTTAAACAAAAACATTAATTCCCTGCCACAAAATAGGAATTTTAAATCATATCTAAGAATTATCAACCAAAAAGTTGCATTTTTACGAAAAACATCCTTTTTAGAAAAATTTTAATTTCTGCCAAAAACATGCATCATCTAGAGGAGCAGGAGACGGCTAGTGTATTTTTATAAACTAAATTTCTATAAATTCTAAAAGGATAATATACGTGTAATTTTACTTTTACTAGTAGTTTCTGTGAGCCCCCCAAACCCTTCTCCCTAAGTTTTAACGTGATTTCTGGAAGATCCCTGATCTGTTATGGTCCAGATTGAATAATTTTGTAAAAAATTAAACAATTAGTTTGAAAATTAATTTTTATTTCATAATTAATAATTAATATTTAGTTAATATTTTCTAGTTAATATTCTTGGGTAAAAAAATTAACTACAGTGAGACCCTTCAATAGCCCTCCCTTCTATAGCCCTTCCGAGAATTGACGCCGCGCCCCAGGTAGGTGTAAGAAACAAAAGCTTCGCGGGCTCTAACAGGTTTCTTCACACCCACCGACACCCCCAAAGCCGGCGCAATAAAAGAGTTTCACTGTATTTTGTCAAATTAATCTTGAGTGTCACCCATCAGTGACAGAGTATGTATTGCGGGTTTGTCATATTGTAGCGCCCTCACTAATGCACAACTGAACAATCTCAACAACATTTTGAAACACTGAAATACATTGCAATTAGAGGTTCCTAAGTTTAACGCCTTATTGCTACCGTAACATTTATAAATAAATAACTTGTTTTCTTTTTACGAATTTAGATGCGGATGGAGCTCCTGGAGATCAATGGCCACGCGGACAAGGACAACATCCGGATCCTACTGACTATAGTTTTCTAGCACTTTCTCCTCCTAATCCTTCAAGTCTAAATCTTGCAGCCCTAGAAGGACCTGTCTACCCACCAAGGAAACTTGTCCACCAACAATCTATACCGAATGCTGCTTGTAAGTATGATATTCGAAAAGATAACCCTGTTCGCTTACGATTTAAGAATAACACTTATTGTGAATTCTCTTTCGTTAAAGCTCTTTCAGCTTTAAGGAACACATTCTCATCAAGTATCCGGGACTGCTTTTTCAGATATTGCAAATAGAATACAAATTTAATTTTTTATGATTTCTTTAATATGTATTCCTTATTCGGCACTTATCTTTATTCTCAACTAACCTCAGCTAAATCTCGAGGGTCTAATTTAGGCAAACTATTCCATGTTTGGTTAAAAATTTAAATACTTGATTGAAAATTCAGCATTTTTCTTGAATATTCATTACTGTAGTGTAAAATTCATCTAATTTGTTCAAAATGTAATTATTTTGAGAGAGTTCGTCTTTTTTGGTTGAAGATTCTAATAATTTGACCAAAAATTAAATTATTTATTGAAAATTGATTTTCTTACCTTGACGATTCATTATTTTAGTTTCAACTTCATCTATTTTGTTCAAAATGTAATTATTTGGTTGATACTTGTTTAAATAAACTTAATTAACCAATGCATAATCTACCTACAGTCTAGCTTCTGAATGGTGCCGCTCTCAATAGTGATGCTCTCAATAATGTCGCTCTCAATAATGTCGCTCTCTTAATTCTAATTCAAGCTCGGTCTCTAACCCCACTCTTGCGCTTTCCCCTACTCGCCCGAAGTTCGGACCCACCTTTCTCAATACTGCCGCGCAATTTTTTAACTCTATATTGTCTAGGTGACCATGTGGCGAATTATAAACTTCAGTAATAAATTAATAATTAGACTAAGAAAGGTAAAGTATAAACCAAAAATTTAAAAGTTTAATTTTTAACTAAAGCAGGTTAATTTTCAACGAAAAAATGAATTTTCAACCGAATTTTTTAATTTTAACAAAATTTTAATTGTCACTTAAAAAAGAATCATTGTCGACCATCAAATGGAATAGGTAAATTTTCGATTAGAAAATTAATTCTTCAACAAAAGAAAAAAGGAATTTTCCTCAAAAAACAGTTTAGTTTCTAGCCAAGAATATGCATTTTTTACAAAAAGTTTGCATCATCATCCAAAAAAATTCATTTTTGAGAAATTAGTTTAATTTTAAAACTTAGTTGTGACATTTTTAATCAAATAGGAGAATTTTTAAACAAAAAGATGATTTTTCTATCGAAAAAGAGACTTTTTAACCAAATTCAAGAAGTCTCAACGAAAAAGTTGAATCTTGAACAAAAAAAGATAAATTTTTTAGTAAAAAGTATGATTCATTACCAAAAAAGAAGAATTTTTAAGAAAGACATAAAATTTTTTGATTTTTCAAGAAATTAGTTCAACTTTAGAATCTAGTTCTTTAATTTTTAACAAAAAAGACGAATTTTTAACAAAATTCAAGAATTCTCCACCAAAAAGTTGAATTTTCAACCATAATAGGTGAATTTTTAAATAAAAAGATTAGTTTACTACCGAGCAGATGAAATTTTAATAAAATTAAAGAATTCTCAACCAAAAAGTTGAGTTTTCAACCAAAAAAGAAGAATTTTTAAGAGAGACATAAACATTTCTTATTGTTCCAGAAAGTAGTTCAACTTTAAAATCTAGTTGTTTAAAGTTTAACTAAAAAATAACGAATTTTTAGCAAAATTCAAGCATTCTAAACCAAAAAGTTGAATTTTTTAACTAAAAAGGATTAATTTTTAAACAGAAAGATTAATTTACTACCAAGAAAATGAATTTTTAATAAAATTCAAGAATTCTGAAGCAAAAACTTGAATTTTTAAGAAATAATTTTGTTTAACTTTTAAGAAAGTAGCTTAACTTTAAAACTTATTTAGTTCATTTATAACGGAGAAAATACGAATTTGATACGAACTTAATACGAATTTAATAAAAATACGAAAATTGAAGAATTTTCAACTATAAGGGCGAATTGTTAAACAAAAATATTAATTTACTACCAAAAACGATGAATTTTCCATATACTTCAAGAAGTCTCAACCAAATAATTAAATTTGTAAGAAAGAACAAAAATTTTGTTTTTTGTTTTTTAGAAAGTAGTTCAACTTTAAAATCTATTTGTTTAATATTTAACCGAAACACGAATTTTTAACAAAATTCAAGAATTCTCAAACAAAATGTTGAGTTTTCAAGTAAAATAGGTGAATTTTTAAACAAAAAGAATCATTTTTAAACAAAAAGAATCATTTTTAAACAAAAAGATTAATTTACTACCAAGAAGATGAATTTTTAATAAAATTCAAGAATTCTCAAACAAAAAGTTGAGTTTTTAACTAAAAAAGATGAATTTTTAAACAAAAAAAATAATTTATTATCACAAAAGAATAATTTTCAGAAAGTGATCAAAAATTTTATTTTTTTATTTTTCAAGGAAGTATTTCAACTTTAAAATCTAGTTTTTTTACAGTTTAACTGAAAAAGCACAAATTTTAAAATAAAATTTAGGAATTCTAAACCAAAAAGTAGAATTTTTAACGAAAAAAAGATGAAGTTTCAATAAAAATGAAGAATTCTCCACGAAAAAAAATAATTTTTTACGAAAGAAATAAAAATTGTTTTAGCTATTAGGAAAGTAGTTCAAATTTAAAACTTAGTTGTTTAATTTTTAACCAAAGCAGTTCTTCTTGGATAACTAAAAAAAAAATAAGTAAAATAGAATACCTGCAGTTATTTTTCTGACCGTATTGAGTATAGAAAGAATACATTAACCACTTTTTAATTGCTTAAACAAATATAATTTGTTTGAATATTTATTGTTACCAAAATAATTTTAAAATCGTGATTAATTGTATCTGTTCTATTTTATTTCATTATTTTAGTTATCGAAAAATAACTGATAGACCGAATAGAAATTGTTTAAACAAATATAAATTTGTTAAACATTACAAGAAATGTATAAAAGTTAAGTAATTATTCAAAAAAAAGTAGGATAGGGTACCCACTTGCAAAAAGTTCACATCTCTAGCTCAATTTTTAGACATTTTGGAAATAAAAAGTAAATAATTATTTAAATAATTACAAAATGTTTTGAAAAAAATTACTACTTCAAACAATGTCAAAATATTGCGTTTTAATCAGAAAAGACGATTATTTTTAAAATTTTTGTAGAATAAATAATTGTTTAAATAATTTAGATGTATTGAAACAATTAAAAACTGTATTTTATAATTCAGAATTTTTCTGTCGGGAATTTTATTTTTCGGGATTTTTCAGTCTTTCCAAAGAGGTGATTCATAACAAAATTGTAGATTTATTTCTGATGCACAATTTTTTTTCCTCTCTTGCATAGTTTCATTGCAAAACGACCATTTAAGTTGAGGAATCATTCTTTTTTAAATTTTACTATCTTATTACATTTTTAAAAATATTTTAGTAACTGACAATTTAACTATTCTATAATTGGTGGAAAATATATCTTCTGCAGTTGAAAATTCAACTATTTGGTAGAAAATTCAGATATTCTGTTTAAAAGTAATCGCGCTGGCCGAAATTTATTTTTTGGTAGTTGAAAATTCATCGCTTTGGCTTTAATATAAGTTAGAATGAAATTTTTAACTAAAAATTTAATGACATGTTTGTTTGAAAATTAATCTTCCTCAGTTGAAAATTTTACTATTTACTTTAAAATTTCTGTATTTTGTGAAATCTTTGTCTTTTATGGTGAATAATTAACTTTTTTCGTTAAATATTCTACTATTGGAGGTTTAAAATTTCGTTAACTAATAAAATATTTGGGTAAAAATTGATTATTTTTTCGTAGAAAATCAATCTTCTTGGTTGAAAATAATTTTTTTATTGGAAACTAATTTTTTATCCATATATTTAAATATATTTATTTCCAATTTTGTTATAGGCATTTCATCTTTTTGGTAGAAAATTCATTTTCTTGGTTCAAAATTTCACGATTTAATTGAAAATTTATGTTATTTGCTTAAAAACTTATTTCTTTAACTGAAAATGAAGGTATTTCATTTTTACGGAACATTTATCTTTTGTAACTTAAAGTTCATCTATTTTGTTTAAAAATTGTGACGTTAATTTTTTAACTAAAAAATTAACTAAACTTCCTGTCAAATGCTCTTTTTATAGAGATTTAATTTTTTGGTTTACAAATTTATCTCTTGTTGAAAATGTAACTTTTTCGTTAAAAAATTTCTTTTATCTGGTGGCAAAAATATTTTTCTAACTTCGAATGATATTTTTTGTTGAAAAATCGGTTCTTTTGTTAAAAATGAATCTTCTTACTAAAAATATAGCTATTCCATTTTACGACCGAACTGTAGAAAAACTACTTTTTGATTAAAATTTATATTTTGATTTTGAAAAGTCAAGTAAAATCTTTTTTGGATACAAAATTTAAATATTTGTATGGAAATTCGTCATTTTGGCTTAAATATCAGTTGTTAGTGAAATTTAATTTCTTTTAATTTAACAATAAATACCAATTGCAATTTTTTCATTAAAATTCAATTCAGTTGTTGAAAATTTCAGTATTTTCTTAAAAAGTGATCTTTTGTGGTAGCAAAATCTTTTTTTTTTATATAAAAATAAATTTTAAAATTTGAAATTTTTATCTAGAATGTCTCAAAATTTATGATTGATTCTTATTCTCTGAAGAATTTTTAAAAATTTATTGAAATATGGAATTATTTGTAACATATCACCGCGTTTAAATATTAGATTTATAAAAAGCTGCATTTTTTCCCTGTTAAATCTATATAGTTCTTGTACGGACCCGAAATATTAATCAATTTTACTAAAATTTAGAAAATTTTTTTGGCATTTGAAAACAAAGATAAAAATAGGCGATTGTATCAGATTGATAGAATAGAAAAATAAAAAATAGCGTATCCTCGACCCAGTTAAGACATTTACCATTTATTTCTTCATAAGGAAATACCTGGCATTGTTTGCATATTCAATCTATTTTACCTTAGTTTATTATTCCCGTTAACAAAAAATGAATAAGGAATTTTTCAAAGTTTTCAATAATTCACTCAGGTATAAAATAAACTAGTGACTTTTTTACTAATTTATTTGAGAAATTCTCAAATCAAAGCCCCTACCTTTATAAATCACACATTAGGGGGGGGAGGTATTTATATGCCCCCCTCTGAAATCGATTGATTGAATTTATCGCATCGTTTGAGTTTTTTTAAAAATGTGCCTCAAAATTGGAAATCCTTGTGAAATATTTAGTAATAATTCTGAAATTATTGAAATCTTTCGGGAACCATGGAAATCTTTCTGAAATCATCTTCATCTTTATCACATATATAAATACTTATGTAATGTTTTTTATATTGTAGAAATTGTTGAAATCCTTGGGAAATTATTGAAGTCTTTGAACTCTCTTAAAACCCCGAAATTTTTGTCAAATCTTTGGAAAATCATTTGTGATCATTTGAAAACATTTTTGATTGGAATCTTCATAAAATATTCAAGAACAACAAAATTTGAAATCTTTGTAAAATCTTTGGGGTATTATTGAAATTTTAGTGAAATATTTCTGAAATCTTTGGATATATTCGCAAAATATTTTTCAAATATTCCTGAAATTACTGAAATCTTTACGAAATCATTTATGCTTTTGTGAAATCTTTTAAACTTATCCAAAGCCTTTGTGAAATCCTTGGAAATTATCTGAGATATTAGTTAAATATTTAAAATAATTTCTAAATTTTTTATAATATTTGTGAAATTCTTGAAATGTTTGGAAAATCATTGAAATCTTTGTCAAAATTTTCTGGAATCTTTGGAAATCTTTGCGAAATATTTTTGTAAAATTCGTGAAAATATTCAAATATTTGGAAATGCATTAAAATCTATTTAAAATCATTGGGAAATCAGTGAAATCTTTGTAAAATCTGTCTGCAATCGTTGAAAACCCTTGGAAAATATTTTTGAAATTTTCTGTTATATTTCTGAAATAACTGAATTCGTTCTCAAACATTGAAATCTTTGTGACATCTTCCTCAAATATTTGAAAATACTTTCAAAATTTTCAAATTATTTAATAAATATCTTATAATATTTTCGAAATTTTTAAAATCTTTCAAAAATCATTGAAATCCTTGTGAAATCTTTTAAATCTGTCCGAAATCTTTGTAAAATCATTCGTAAATAATTAAAATGATATAGACAAATATTTCTGAAATATTTGGAAATCTCTTCGAAATATTTTTACTGTATTGCTGAAGCTACGGAAACCTTTGTGAAATCCCTTACGATTTTGTGAAATCTTTGCGAAATATATGAAATTTTTGTGAAATCTTTGGAAAATATCTGAAATATTAAAAATAATTTTGAAACTTTTAGTAATATTTGTGGAATTATTGAAATCTTTGTGAAATAATTGTGAAGCCATTTCAGCCTTTTATAAATCTTTTAAATCAATACAAAATCTTTGTGAGAGCTTTTGCGAAATATTTTAAGTATTTTGTATATTTTTGAAATTCTTGAATTTTTTTGGAAATCATTACAATATTTTTGAATTCTTAGCGAAATCAATGGTGACCTATAATTTGACCTTGAAGATGCCCTGAAAGATAATATCAAGGTCAACTTAAAACAATGGAAAGCCCACTTTTTGAGATTGAAAATGGATAGAGCAGGAAATTTCACCTTCAAATATTTATTAAGTTAATGGTTTTGATCAGTAGCTTCTGAAAAAAATTTGTATCAATGCAAGTCATTTGTTTCAAAAAGGCAGATTCAGTGGCAACATTGAAGTTTTAATGACCTTAGAGTGACCTTGAAGGTCAAATTGTGTACCTATGTCCTCAATACATATCGGAACGTAAAATTTCCTACTCTATCGGTTGCCGATGTCTAAAAGGGAGATTTCCATTTAAACAAAAGTTGACCTTGAAATGACCTTTAAGGTTTTTTAACTCAAGGTCAAATTTCTAGTTAATGCTGGTAGAATTAGTTAGGCTGTCCGAGAACTTGAGTTTCAAAATTCCCTTATTTTTCCTTGACTATTTTTTAATTTTCTTGATAATAAATATTCAAATACCAGCGTTCTAATTGTCTAATATTTTCGAAATAGAATAGTTTATAGAAGAAATAAAACAGTATTTCAGACTTTTACGAAAAGAGGTGAATTTTTAACTCAAAAAGACGAAGTTTTAAAAAACAAACCAGTAGAATTTGTAACCAAGAAGGATCTATTTTTAAGAAAATTTTTAAATTTTTAACCAAATAATAAAATAGAAGTTTAAGAAACTTAAATAAAGCTGGAAATAAAACGAAAAGTCTAACGTCAAAATTTGGCGAAAAATACCATAAAATATTCTCATTGCAATCTGAAAAAGAAGTTTTCCTTTTTTCCCCCTAAAATTGAGAAAAATAATTCGTTTTCCCTTAGGAAAAAAATAAAAAAGTGGAAAGAAAACTGAACAGGCTACCAACCAAATCCCCTTACTTCTGTTTTTTATTTATTTATTTTTTTTTACTTTTTTCACCATCAAAACGCAATAAAAAATCCGTCGTAAAAACAATCTCCAATGTTTATGCACTGACAAAGCGCCCTTATCAAGGAAAAAGAAAAATTATTATCCGGCAGGAACAGCACCGCAACCACGATGCTTTTTCCTGACAACGCAAACTTTTCTTTCGTCTTTTTTAGTGTTGTCTCAAAGGAAAATTAATTTTATTCTTTTCCTATTTTAGGGAAAAAAGGCTCAAATTTTTTTTCAGATTGCAATGGGAACATTTTATGGTGGCTGTGCAAATTTGTTCTTTAGATACTTGGTTTTATTTTCCGGAATTCGTCACATTCAAATCATAAAATTTATAACTAAAGAGATAATATTCCGGGGAAACTTTTTGCGAATTTGCAAAAATTACCTCCATTAATGAAGAACCCTCTTCCCCTTACCATAGAAAATTGCAACAAAATGTATCTACCTCCCAACTCCCTTAGCTGCTACGTAGTTTAAGTACGATTGCTTATAAGAATTCACAATTTTATTCCTGAAGGAGGAATTAATGCCAGCGCGGCACTATTGAGAAAGGGCTACCGAAATTCGAGCGCGTTCGAGAACGTAAAAGTGGGGGGGAATCTTTGTTCGAGAAACGTTATTCCCCTACTCACCCGATCGTGGCACTATTGAGAAGGTGGACTCTATTGCAGTTAAGGGGGCCTGATTCTAACGCCTTATCATTATCGTTTCATTTTCAAATAATTAAATCTTTTTGTTTTCACAAACTTAGATGCCGAGGGAGCTCTTGGAAATAAAAAGCCCCGACGAGATGGACAGATTCCTGTTCCTGCTATACATAATTTTTTTTCTGTTCATCCTCCTACTTCTTCACCTTCTTCAACATATTCATCTCCTTCAGCCCACTCATCTTCTTCAGCTCAAGCAATTCCTTCAGTTCAAAATGAACCACCTGGTATACTTTTTCCAAGTCATACAGAAGTTGTTATAGGATTGTCAAATGGTCATGGTGCTCGTGGATTTATCCATCTTAGTAAATTGCCGATAGATAAACCTCCTCAATGGATTTACCAGAAAACAGCGGATAATCAATATGCGATTTATTTACTAGCTCCAGGTATAGCTGCTTGGGTTGGAGAACCCAAATATTTTAAATACGATTTCGATGAGGATACCAAACAAGATAGTCTCAATGAAGCTGTGCCTCAACCAAAAGATGCTTATTTAATCATACCCAATGGGCCTCTCATGGACGCGAAATTTAAAACTTTCACTCTATTTATAAACAAACAAATTTATAAACCAAGTGAACACGACAGACAGCACCTTTTCGTAAAAAATACCAACGGCGACGTATACACAGGAAAGTTGAGGACTCAACGTTCTTACCAGGCGAAAATATTAATTTAGTGATTGTGAATTTTCTTTCGTTAAAGCTCCTTTGGCTTTAACGAACACATACGCATCACCTGAAATTTTTTATATATTATTTTAAACTTAAGTATATTAAATTTATAATGTATTAGTTTCTGCTTCTCTGTCGGGGATTGCTTATTCATATATATTGTAAAATAAAGTGATTTTTTTGCAAAATCACTTTCATATTTGTTTATTATTTGGCTGTTATTTTTATTGGCAGCTAAGCCAAAAAAAAGTATCACTTCAATAAATTTTACACTTTCTAGTGTGAATTTATATTGAGAAAGACATATTCTTATTGTCTTTCCTTATAATTATAAAAAGCGCGCGTACTATCAAAATGAGAGGACAAAATTTTTTGATTGTAGCTTGTGCTTTTCCGAAAAAACGTATTTTTTATATTAATTTCATGGTTTAAATTTCAGACAAAACCTAGGTGTGCTGTCAGAAAATAATTGATAAATTAATAGATATTTAGTTTTCCAAAAATTAAAATTTTCTTTCTTACGAGTACAATAAAAACTAAGCTTTAATTAAAAAATGCTTTATGATAAAAATCATTTTTGGATGATCAATTTTTCTTTGCTTATTTTTTTTAATACCTTGTGTCGCTTTTCCGACAATTTTCTTTTTTTCTGTTTAACATAATCCAATTTCATTGAATTGTTTTAATATAATAAAAAAATTGAATATGTAAATTTTGATATATCCCCGCATAAAAATATTATTTAAAATCGATAATGTATTTTTTGAACAAGCAAAGTAAAGTAAAATAATTATGTTCAAAGAATTAATATCTTTATTATAAACCAGTCTATAGTTTTAGTATTTCTTAATGTGCAAAATTCCTGAAAATAAAGCCAAGAATCAAACGACCAAATTTGGATAACCAGCGAAAAATTTTCCGATTGAAATTTGAGAAAGATAAATATTTTTTTATTAAAAGAAAAGAAAAAATGATGTCTCTTCGCACAAAATAAAAAAAGAGGATAAAAGAAAGAAAAGGCAACAACCAAATCCTCTGCCTTCTCTTTTTTATTTTTTTCGTCTTTTTTACTTTTATTATTATCAATTCAAAATAAAAAAACCATTGTCAAAAATGATCAGCAACGTTTCGGCACTCATACAGGATCCTTATCAAGGTAAAAAAAATATATAAATAAAATAAATACCAAAAAAATAAAAAATAAAAAAAGAAGTTTACAAAATTATCAAAAAATAATAAATAAAAAAATATATTTTTTTATCCATGGGTGCCTGCTCGGGTAACTTCTATTTTTTTTAAATTTTATTTATTTAATTTCTTTGACTTGATATGTGCGCTGAATGAGTGGCGAAACGTTTGTGATTACTTTTTACAAATACTTTGTTTATTGTTACTGGATAAGAATAAAAATAGCAAAGTCGAAAGAAATAAAAAGGAATAAGAAATATATAATATATAAATACATAAATAAAATCAAAAACAAATAAATTTAATAAATAATAATATATAAATAATAAGAAATAAAAATTGAAAGAAAACTTAGAAACAATAATAAATTCTTTAAACAAATATTTTTATTAAATTGCATTCATTATTATTTCACTAAAAAGTGGACTAAAATTAGAATAGTTTAGTAAAAGCCGAAACTATCTAGTATTTCTAGAAAAGAAAATAGTTATAAATGATTGAAAAGTAATTAATTGAAAAGTAGACAAAAGTGAAAAATATTAGAAAAACTACAAAATTTTAGCATTATTCTAAGAGAAGATTATTATAAGTAATAATAAATTGCTTAAAAATTATTTCTGTTAGAACACCTTTCTAGATCTATTCTAAAAAAAATTGCTATAAAAAATAATAAATTATTTTAAAAATGTATCTAAACATCCACTTTTCAATACATAATCATACTTTACGTATCAGAAACATTATGCGTTTAAAAAACACAGAAAAGGGTAGTTAGCACAAAAAACTAGCAAACCCCTATCTTTCACTTATGGGGTTTTCTGGAGCCCTAAAAATATGTTTACACTACAAAAAATAAATTTAGATTTTTATTCTATGGTTAATTTGGAAGAGAGATTTTACGTTTCAACTCGATTCACCTAATACTGACGATTCTAAATAAAATTTAAAAAAGTATTTATTTCTTATGAGAACTACATACAAATCAAAAATTAAAACAATTATTGAAAAATAAAAAATAAATAACATTTTAAAATTCTAGTATTTTATGTGATGGAAACTAATACTAATTTATTAATGATTAAAATTTGGTTAAATTATAGAATAGCTGGTACCCCCCTTTATTTCCTGGAAAAATTTGTTTTTCCAAAATCGAATTATTGGAACATGAAATTGAAGTAAATTCGAAGCGATTTGTTAAAAGAAAGCAATAAAATTATTGTTGATTGCATTATTATAACGTGTCAAATATGGGTCTACCAAAAATTTGAATTTGCCGCATTTAACC
>JAWWLR010214169.1:839-13440 GCA_035041075.1 Acraspis erinacei | reverse complement strand
GTGGACATTTGACAAAAAGGGGGGGGGGGTCAAATTTTACACAAATCTAATACCTTCTCTGATGAGAATGTAAAAACAATAGTTTTAAACTAATTTTTGAATTTCAAGTTAACAAAGATTAATTTTCAATCAGAAAAAGAATTCTTAAATTATTACTTTAAATAACTAATTGTTAACAACAAAAACAAATTTTCCAAGGGATTTCTAAATATTTAAACAAAGAGTGTAATTTTTAATTCAAAAACAATATTAATAAAAATAATTCCAAATTTTTTTAACATTAATTTTGTAAATAAACTAAATATTTCTTTAATCAAAATGAAAAGTTGAAAATAAGTTGAAGTCGAAAAAATATAGATTTTCTAAATGTGTTCTAAGCGAAAAATTCTAAAAAACAATAATAAGTCTTTGAAAAATTTATATTTAATATTAGTACGAAGTATTATTTTATGTAACAGAAACGACTGCTATTTTAAATCAAGTTAAAATTTTCATTAGAAAAAGAAACTATTTCAAACAACCAAAGTAATTTTTTTGAATGAACCAATAGTTTCTTCAGATTCAGAAATTATGTATAATTTTCCCTGTTTCTCCGAAGGAAATTTTTTCATTCTAAGTTTTCAAGGTAAGATATTAATAGACGCTCAAGGAATTAACAATTAAATAAATAATGTAAGGCTAAATAAAATTTTTCACGCCTCGAAGCTACGGGATGAAAGCCTTCTGCAACCTATATTTAGAAAATGGAAAACGCAAATAATATCTCACAGTACTATATATGCAGTCTCCAAAAATCCAAATATTTATTCACAACACTGTTTTTCAAAGTTTGTTAAAAATTTCGAAATCATCAGTTTCTCCTTTCTTTCAGTAAAATGAGGAAGATTTCTACTTGGGTCTTCACTTTCGTAATTATTTTTTATTATATTGGTAAGTGTAGCTTAAAACGTATTTACAATAAGAAAAAACACGTTTTTTTGTTTAAATTTTATATTTACTAAATTCTCTATATTAGGTTAATCGAGGTCAAACTTACTTTTTTCTCTTCACAATTAGCGGACTGTTTTCAATTTTTATCTTGAAGAAAAAATATTGAACTAAATTCTAAAAAAGATTATTTGCCAAAAACTGTTTAGCATTAATGTGGAAATGAAATTGAGTCACAAACGAAAATGAGAAAATTAACAATAACCATTGTTATAATCAGTTTATGGGATAAATATTTACATTTGAGATTTTTCAGATTTTTATTTGCTTTAATTTCCTTAATGACTGCAGGCATTCCTCAAAATATTATACCTTTAAAAATATTTAGTGAAAAGGAACTATTTAAATGTTTATAAACAAATATTATAAAAATTTCTCCAATTTTACGTAAAAAAAATTATTTAATCAAAATACTTTTTTAGATTGAGTTTGATTGAATGCATGATAACTGCGAGCTAAATTGTTTTAAAAAATATTCTCGAATACATTTTTTTAATAACTGTAATAAACAAAGATTTTTAATTTTGTCCAAAGACTTTTCCATAAAATATTTATAAATTTGAATTAATCTTTTTGCTTCGACATTCAAGTTATTAGTTAAAAATCAATCTAATTTGTTAAGAATTAACTTTTTGTTTAAAAATTCATTTTAGCTACAAAAAAAATTTCTAAACTACAACTTCAACTATTCTATTTTTTGAAGAAAAATGATTGGTTTCAGTTTTCAGTTCGTTTAAAGTTAATTATGTTTTATTGAAGAGGATACTATTATATTTTTATTTTATAACACATTTCCTTTCTTTAAAAAATCGATTATTTGATTAAAGCCTGAACATTTTTTCAAATTTTTTTATCGGTTGAAAATTAATTTTCCTAATTGAAAATTTGCCTGTCAATGGATCGCTTAAAATTGAAAATTAAACTATTAGAATCTTCAATGCGAAATAATTTACTGCTGATTTAACTACATGACTGAAAGTTAAACTATTTTTTTAAAATTAATATTTCCGGGTTTAAAAGTCAAATTTTTTGTTTCAACAGTTTTTTTTGCTTAAAAATTACAAAATTTGTTTGAGATTTTTTTTCTCTTTCGAATAAAAACTAAGTTAAATAATGACTTCTTAGAACAAATAATTTATATTAAAAATGTATTATTTTCTATTTGTTTTTCCAGGAAAAAGTTTACAGGGCAATGAGGTTTCTAAAAAAATTGATCCTCCTCGACCCGAATCTTCCAATCCAGGCAAATCCTCTTATCCAGGCGAATCTCCTAATTCAGGCAAATCCATTCCTCAAGCTCAACCTCCACCACCTGAATCACCAGGTACAATCATAAATAATAATTTTTTTGTGGAGGATCTAAATCTGCAATAAAAAATAGAGGTTCCGGCTTGAAATTTTACAGTGCACCCCTACCGACCGCAGGGGGTGGGTCGCGGGTTAAATATTTTAGGAGTCGCCCCCCCCCCCGTCGGAAAGAATACATTTTGATAGAACTTTTTATAGAAACACCCTGTATAGTTGAATTTTTAAACGAGCATAAAAACCGAAATATAAAAATTTTGAATAGTTGAAATTTAAAATGAAAATTATAAACTTTAACTAAATAAATGATTCTTTAACGACGTATTTAAAATTGCAACCAAATAGTTAAACTTTTGATCACGGATCAATTGATTTTCTATTAAAAAATAAAAAAAGGAATTTTCATCAAAGTGGTTTAATTTCCAACCAAAGAGATGAATTCTTTTCTAAAATTTTGAATTGCCAACAAAAAATAAATTTTTGAGAAAGAAATTGAACTTTAAAACTCAGTTGATAAATTCTTAACCGAAAATATGAATTTTTGAATAACATTTTATTTTTCTAACGAAAAAATGAACTTTTAGCAAAATTCAAGAATTCTCAACTAAAAAATTGAATGTTCAACTAAAACATCAATTCTTAACCCGAAAAGATGAATTTTCAAACAAAAAAATTAATTTTGTTTCGGAAAAAAAATTTAAACAAGATTCAAGAATTCTCAACCAAAAAGTTGAGTTTTGAACTAAGAAATATAAATTCTTAAGCAAAAAGATTATTTTAATACTGAAAGGATGAATTTTGAATAAAATTTAATAATTCTAAACCAAAGAGTTGAATTTTCAACTAAACATACATTTTTAACCAAAAATATGAATTTTCAATTTAAAAAATTAATTTTTTACAAAAAAAACGATATTTTAATAAAGTTCAAGAATTGTCAAACAAAAAGTTGAATTTTCGACCTAAAAAGATGAATGTTTAAACAAAAAGATTAATTTACTACCAAAAAAGACAATAGTTTAATTTACAATCAACGAGATGGATCTTCAAATGATTAAATCATTTTTTAACGACGTATTTAAAATTCCAACCAAATAGTTAAATATTTTGTCAATGAGATTAATCTTCTATTAAAAAGTAAAAAAAGGAATTTTCAACAAAGCGGTTTAATTTCCAACCAACGAGATGAATTCTTTTCTAAAATTTTGAATTGCCAACAAAAAATAAATTTTTGATAAAGAAGTTGAACTCTAAAACTCAGTTTATAAATTTTTAACCGTAAATATGAATTTTTAAATAAAATTTTATTTTTCTAACGAAAAAGCAAAAAAAAAAAACAATTTTTTGATAAAGTTCAAGAATTCTCAAACAAAAAGTTGAATTTTCGAACTAAAAAGATGAATTTTTAAACAAAAAGATGAATTTAAAAAAATAGTTTAATTTACAATAAAAGAGATGGATCTTCAACTAATTAAATGATTTTTTAACGACGTAGTTAAAATTCCAACCAAATAGTTAAATATTTGGTCAAGGAGATTAATCTTCTATAAAAAAGAAAAAAAGGAATTTTAAACAAAACGGTTTAATTAACAACCACAGAGATGAATTTTTTACTCAAATTTTGAATTGTCAGCCAAAAAAAGCAGTTTTAAAAAAGGAGTTTAATTTTAACCCTTCGTTGTTAAATTTTTAACCAAAAATATTAATTTTTAAACAAAATGATTATTTTGTTCCGAAGAAAAACAAACTTTTAACAAAATATAAATCTTGAAACAAAAAGATGAATTTTCAAACAAACAAAAATTAATTTTTTACCGGGAAAACGATTTTTTAATAAAATTGAAGAATTCCCAAAGAAACAGTTCAATTTTCAACTTAAAAAATGAATTTTTAAACAAAAAGATTAATTTATAGCCAAAAGTGACAAAAATTTAATTTTCAGTCAAAGATATGGATTTTCAATTAATTAAATGATTTTTAACGACGTATTTAAAATTGTAACGAAATAGTTAAATTTTTGACAAAGAATATTAATTTTCTATTAAAAAATAGAAAAGGCATTTTCAACAAAGCGGTTTAATTTCCAACGAAAGAGATGAAATTTTTACTAATATTTTGAATTAGCAACCAAGAAATTTAGTTTTTAAACTTTTAACCAAAAATATGAATTTTTAAAGAGCAGCTTATTTTAATACCGAATTTTTCTTAACAAAATGCAAGAATTACCATAAAAAATTGACATTTTCAAATAAAAAAGTTAAATTTTTAAACAGAAAGATTAATTTAATCCCAAAAAAGACGAATTTTCAATATAATTCATGAATTCTCAACCAAAAAGTTGAATTTTCAAGTAAAACATAAATTTTTAACGAAAAAGAGAAATGTTCAAACTAAAATTTTATTTTGTACCGGAAAATGGATTTTTAACCTAATTCAAAAATTCTCAACGAAAAAGTTGATTTTTGAACTAAAAGAGATGCATTTTTAAACAGAAAGATTAATTTCATACCAAAAAATGAATTTTCAATAAAATTCAAGAATTCTAAACCAAAAAGTTTAACTTTTACCTGAAAAATAACATTTTTAAGCAACCAGATAAATTTTCACACAAAAACATTTATTTTCTTCATAGAAAAACAAACTTTTAACAGAATTCAAGAATTCTCAACCACAAGTTGAAATTTTCAATTAGAAAAGATGATTTTTCAAACAAAAAGATTAATATTGTATCGGGCAACATGAATCTTTACCAAAATTAAAGAATTCTCAACCAATAAGTTGAATTTTCAACTTAAAAATATACATTTTTAAACAAAAAGATTAATTTATAACTAAAAAATAAAATATCTTAATTTCCAATCAAAAAGATGAATCTTCAACTAAATAAATGTTTTTTTAAGACGTAGTTGAAATTTTTGAGAAAGGAGTTCAAAGTTCTAACTTAGTTGCTAAATTTTCAAGTAACAATATGAATTTTTAAACAAAAAGAATATCTTTCTGCCGAAAAAAAACGAAATTTTAACCAAATTTAAGAATTATCAAACAAAAAGTTGAATTTTTCACTAAAAAAGATGAGTTTTTGAACAACAAGATTAATTTAATACCGAGAAAGACGAATTTTCAATAAAATTCAAGTATTCTCTACGAAAAAGGTGAATTTAAAGTAAAACATAAATTTTTAACCATACAGAGAAATTCTCAAACGCAAAAATTAATTTTGTACAGAAAAAGACGAATCTTTAAGAAAATTCAAAAATTCTCAACCAAAAAGGTGAATTTTCAACTTAAAAAGATGATTTTTTAAACAAAAAGATTAATCGTTGCCCAAAAAAGTCAATAGTTTAATTTCCAGTCAAAGAGATTGATCTTCAATTAATCAAATTATTTTTAACGACGTAGTTAAAATTCTAACCAAATAGTTAAATTTTTTATAAAGAAGATGAATTTTCTGTTTAAAAAGGTGAAATTCGAATAAAATACAAAAATAAAAAACAAAATTTTCTAAAAATTGTAAAAGCTTGAATCAAACACTAGAATTTTTACTCAACATGGATGGATTTTAAGACAGAAATATAATAATAAACTTTCCAGTGAGAAAATTAACTTTCCACCTAGAATGGTTTTATTTTATTAATGGGCTCCATTAGCTTATTTTTCATCTCTGAAGTAAATCCGCAGCTTTTTATTTCAAATTTTCTGTTGCTGTTACAATATTATCTTTTTACTTTTGCTCTAGTCACATATTTTATTTGTCATTAATTTTCTTCATTTTTAATTAAGAATGGTATATACGTTAGGCCTAGTTAAAATTTTCACAATAAAGACTTGTCATTGAGTAAATAAAATAGAAAACATTACAAAATCGTATTCTTGTATTAAATTCTGTTATCTATCAGGCTTCCTATTTTTGCAATAATTTAATTATTTTATATCTAGAATTGTGGTCTACCATCACCACCTGGTGTCAAAAACTGAAACTAGAACGAGTAGGTACAATTTTCAAGATGTATTTTAATTTTTACTTAACAGTTTTTTTACGATTGCTTTGTAAAGCTTAGAACAGACATTGAATAATAAACAAAAATCTCTATAAAAAACAATTCTTTTTACATAGAATTTCCATCTTATACAGTGATAAAACTGATTTTTGTTAAAAAGGTTTTTTAAACAAAAAAATATTTATTTTCAGATTTCAAATAGATTTAGATTTTCAAATAGTAAATATTTTATATAAAAATTAATAAAAATTTATTTCGAGTTCATTTTTGCTTCACAGTAAGTTTATTTAAGTTTATAATCTGTCGAAAGTCACAATAAATAGTCAAATAATTTTTTGGTTTAGAAAAATATCTCTGTCAAAAAAATGTGTTTTTTCATTGTATAAGATGTAACTGCCACAAAAAAACTGTTAAAATATTTTCATGCACAAATTAAAATTTATCTGTAAAATCGTACCTATTATTTCTAGTTCGAATTTTTGTCACCAGGTGGCAAGTGTGCTGGAAGAGAAAGTATAAAGAGTTGCAGATTGATGGAAATCGTGAAAATCGAAAAAAAAATTTATCAGATCTTATTTAATAGTGTAAATATTTAAGGGCAGGATATTCAGTGACCTTGACAACCTGGAATTCTCCTTGAACTTTTTTGAACCTTGAAAACCTGAAAATCTCCTTGAATTATTTACAAGAAACTTGAATTAATTTTTTCTTCTTCTTTGAAAACAGTTATTTTATTGAAATGTGAATAGTAATTCAAAGATTTTAGTCTATTATGAAAGAAACATATCGTTTAGAAGAAATCTTGCGACTGCAAATTTTTTTGTTTTTAAAAATATAATTTATTTCTCATTCATTACAGGTTTTACAACTCGGTTTTTGAGCGTACACCAGATCACAAAACATTACTTTAGATTTTTAAAAAGGAGATATTAAATCAGATTTCTAAGGTTTCAAGAGATTTTACAAATATTATAAATATCTTAATTATTTCAAATGAATACAAAAGATTTTAACAAGATTTCACAAATATTTCAAATGTTTTATAAAAATATCATAAAGATTTCAGAGAACTACAATAATTCCAAAGGTTTCTAAAAGAATACATTACACCAGATTTCAAAGATTTCAATTATTTTGAAAGATTATGAAATACTTCACAAATATTTCAAAAATGATCAATCTGTTTTAAAATATTTCAATGTTTTTAAACAAACACAAAAGATTTCACAAACAAGGATTAAAACAAACTTTCCCAAAGATTTCAGAAAATTATTAAAACATTTCAAAAAATTTCAAAAAGGTTTCAGGTTTTGCAGGATTTAAAATATTTCAAATATTTTACAAAAGATTTTTTTTTAAATTCCAAAAGATTCTAGGGAAAATTCAAGATTTTACAAAGATTTTACAGATTTCAAGGATTTCAAAGGCGACTTAGATTCACACAAAAGTAAGAATTCATTTGTGCTTCTGCTTTCTTCGAAAAGTGGTATTTATGAATTTCACTAAAATCACGTAATTTAAGGAATTCACAGAGATCAAAGAAGTCACTGGATTTTTAGAATGCATGCAATTCACAGAATTCACGGTATTCAAATAATCAATGGAATTCGCAGAATTAACGGAAATGAAGAAAGTCACGAAATTTACGGAATTCATGGTATTCTTAGAATTTGCGGAATTCGCGAAAAACAGGGAATTTACGAAATTCATAAAATTGGATTCAAGAAATTCATGGAAATTACGGAATTAAAGAAATTCACTAAAATCACGGAATTTAAGGAATTCACAGAAATCAAGGAAGTCACTGGATTTTTAGAATGCATACAATTCACAGAATTTACGGTATTCAAATAATCAACAAAATTCTCAGAATTACCGGAAGTGAAGAAAGTCACGAAATTTACGGAATTCATGGAATTCTTAGAATTTGCGGAATTCGAAAAAAACAGAGAATTTACGAAATTCATAAAATTGGAGGAATTCACGGAACTCGAGGAATGTATGGAATTTCATTAATTCATTGAATTCCATGAATTTCCTTGAATTTCGTTAATTCCATGATTACCACGATTTCCTTGAATTTCCCGAATTACTTAAATTCCGCGAATGGCTTTAATGCCTGAAATTTCGTGAATCCTATGAATTCCGCGGTTTCCGTGAATTGTACGATTTCTTTGAATATCACGAATTAATTAAATTCCGTGAATTGTTTTAATTGTGTGAAACCCATAATCATTTTATTCAATTCTGTAAATTCCGTAAATTGCCTGAATTCGTTGAATTCTTTTCTAAAATTTTGAATTGCCAGCAAAAAATAAATTTTGGATAAAGAAGGTGAACTTTAAAACTCAATTAATAAATTTTTAACCGAAAATATGAATTTTTAAATAAAATTTTATTTTTCTAACGAAAAAACAAAAAAAACTAATTTTTGATAAAGTTCAAGAATTCTTAAACAAAAAGTTGAATTGTCGACCTAAAAAGATGCATTTTTAAACAAAAAGATGAATTAAAAAAATAGTTTAATTTACAATAAAAGAGATAGATCTTCAACTAATTAAATGATTTTTTAACAAAAGATGAATTTTCAAACAAACAAAAATGAATTTTGTACTGGGAAAACGAATTTTTAATAAAATTCAAGAATTCCCAAACAAAAAGTTGAATTTTCAAATTAAAAATATGAATTTTTAAACAAGAAGATTAATTTATAGCCAAAAGTGACAAAAATTTAATTTCCAGTCAAAGATATGGATTTTCAATTAATTAAATGATTTTTAACGACGTATTTAAGATTTTAACGAAATAGTTAAATTTTTGACAAAGAATATTAATTTTCTATTAAAAAATAGAAAAGGCATTTTCAACAAAGCCGTTTAATTTCCAACGAAAGAGATGAAATTTTTACTGATATTTTGAATTAGCAACCAAAAAAAGCAATTTTAAAAAAGGAATTGAACTTTACAATTTAGTTTTTAAACTAAAAAATTCCATGATTACTACGATTTCCTTGAATTTCGCGCATTACTTAAATTCCGCGAATGGCTTTAATTCCGGAAATTTCGTGAATCCTATGAATTCCGCGATTTCCGTGAATTCCACGATTTCTTTGAATATCACGAATTAATTAAATTCCGTGAATTGTTTTAATTGCGTGAAACCCATAATTTCCGTGAGTTACCTGAACTCCGTTTATTCCATGAATTCAGTGAAATCCATAATTTCCTAGAATGTCATAAATTCTCGAATTTCTTAAATTCTGTGAAGTCCACGAAGTCCAGTTTGTGGAATTCCGTGAATTCCTTGATTTCCGTGAATTCTTTGGATTATTTTAATTCCGTAAATTGCGTGAATTCCCTGATTTTATTCAATTCTGTAAATTCCGTAAATTGCCTGAATTCGTTGAATTCCATGAATTCCGTGAAATCCGTAAATTCCGTGATTTCCGTGAAGTCCATGTATTCCATGAATTCCGTGAAATTCATGATTTCCCTGAATGTCATAAATTCTCGAATTCCTTAAATTTTGTGAAGTCCACGAATTCCGTATAGTTCCTGAATTCCATGAATTCCTTAAACTCCGTGAATTCTTTGGAGTCGGCCAATTTTTGAATTCCGTGAATTCCTTGATTTCCGTTAATTCTTTAGATTATTTTAATTCCGTAAATTGCGTGAATTCCCTGATTTTATTCAACTATGTAAATTTCATAAATTGCCTGAATTCGTTGAATTCCATGAATTCTGTGAATTCTGTGAATTACGTACATTCTGTGAAATACCCCAATTCTGTGAATTACGCAAATTCTGTGAATTACGTGAATTCTGTGAATTACGTAAATTCTTTAAATTCCAGAAATTCGAGGATTTGTGTGAATCTCGTGAATTCTGCTATTTCATTCAATTTCGTGAATTCCACGATTTCCTGGAATTTAACGAAATAATTAAATTCCGTGAATTTCGTAAATATTTGGAATTACGTGAATCGTATGATTTCCAGGATTTCCTCGAATTTCACGATTCCTTTGAATTCCACGAATTAATTAAATTCCATGAATTGCTTGAATTCCGTGTATTCCATGAAATCCGTGAATTCCATAATTTCCCTGAATGTCATAAATTCTTGAATTCCATCAATTCTGTGAATTTCATGAATTCCTTGATTTCCGTGAATTCTTACGACTCTGAATTTAGCTATACATATAGATTTGAAAAATGGGGAATTTATCTAAACAAAAGTAATTGTCCTAATAAAAAAACAAAAAAATATATGAATTCGTCTCAGCCATATCTCTAGGTGAGTTTCGAGTTATACCTAAATAATCATTTTTAAACAATTAAATTGTTATAAACAAATGGGAATGCAATATAAACAATTATATGGGTCGAAAAATATTTTCAAGCAAACTACTGGATACTTCAATAAAATACCCATAGGTGTTTTTTGAATCAACGAAAACAAATTATTTAAGCAAATAGAATGTTTATATATTTTTTCCCGTTTTTCATAATTTAGTGTACAATAATGTTAAGTAAAATCTAACAGGCACCAACTAAATAACAATAATACTATTTTCAACATTATCGAACCACCCATTGTAAAGAATTCAACAATCAAACATTGTTTACATCCACTACACTCGCACTGCATACCAAAAATCCCTTTCCAAATGAATTTCCATATTCGGACATATAGCTGGATGGAACTAATAGTCCCAGAAAAAATCTAAAGGTATCGTTGAAGCCGCCTGGACCATATCTCTCGGTGATTTTTGAATGATGCAAAAAAGTTATTATTTAAACAATTATATTATTTATAATACTAAAAATTTCTTAAACAATAAGTGAACAACAATTTACGCTGAATGACAACCATATATCAATCTTGAAATATTATAGATTGGAAATCAATTTTTCAAAATGTAAAATTACAATTTAAACTTTTTTTACCGCCTCCACTCTCAATCGAAAAATCCATTGAAAATGGATTTCAATACTTGGAAATACAGCTAAAACGAACTAATAATCCCAGAAAAAATCTAAAGGTATCGTTGAAGCGTCTGGACCGTATCTCTAAGTGATTTTTGAATCATGCAAGAAAAGATATTATTTAAACAATTATATTCTTTCAAATATATATAATTCGTTTAAGCAATAAGTGAACAGCAATTTACGCTGAATGAAAATCATGTATCAAGCTTGAAATATTATAGATTGGAAATAAATTTTTCAAACTATAAAAATTTGAATTTAAACTTTTTTTTACCCCCTCCACTCTCAATCGAAAAATCCATTGATAAAGGATTTAAATATTCGAAAATATAGCTGGAACTGTTGGAAATGTACATTTCGATAGGTCTAATACCAATTAGGACTAGTGAACACATTAGTGTTTGTTAACGGTTTGGTAATGTGCACACTGAATAATTGCGTTGGCACTTGTATAAAATAAGGTAAAGGGCACACGGAGCCAATTAAGGTAATGGGCACGCCGAAATATCACGTAGGCATTTGTATTGAATAAGTCACGTAGGGAATATGATATAAACCACGAAATCTGTAAATCGGCAGATCATTCTTGTAACCCATAGGTGGTTGTAACATTGGTGGCAGTGGTGGGATCTGCGAATCAACAGTCCTTTCTGAAGATTCAGAATTGCAGTTGGAGTTTTCCGAAGAGTAAGTGGAAACTAACAGTCCCATATACCTACGATATTACGATCACCTGAGTCATCTTAAAGTAACTTCGGTTACAACAACGTGAACGAGGTCTACAAGCAGGTGGATGACGCATGTCAATCAGTAAAGTAAGCCCTATGGAGTCCAGAAGGCAGCAAAGGGATCCAGCCCTCAACAATCCGCAAGAATCCACTAGCAGCTACAGCAACAAGGAATCATAAAAAAACAACGTAAGTTAAAAGAAAGAAAAGAGAGGAAAGAATAAATAAGGAAGAAATCGAATTACGAAGAGTATAAGTCCTGTTTGTTGTCTAAGGAAGGAGACTAATGTGTAATCAAAGTTAATTTCACATTAGGCGAGGCAAATTTTTGTAATTAGGGTAAAGTAACACCCCACATGCCACATTCAAATACAAGCCTCAAACAGCCGTCCCCAGAACGATCGCAGCTGAACGACGATCACTTCATCTCACAGGAAGGAGAGAGTCAACAGTACAACCAGTACACAGAAGAAGAAGTCTACAGCCAATACCTAGAGATCAACGAAGACACGACACATCGATTGTGGTTTTAAAATTCAATCAGATAAAACCATGTGAATGTGTCATAGATACAGGTAGTAAAGTATATATCATT
>JAWWLR010214163.1:1131-11469 GCA_035041075.1 Acraspis erinacei | reverse complement strand
TGCTTCTTCTTGATCATCTTGATCATCAAAATCTATATACAATAATTTATTAATTTACGTCCGTCATATTTTTTATGTAATTTAAAGTTTTCATCATCATTACATGAACTAACAACGTTTTTAAACTTTATCATTCGATGAAAAAATTTTCTCAATATGAGGTTAGCAGTCGCGTACAATGTTAATGTGAAAATATTATTTATAATTAATAAAATTTCTTACTTACGCTTTCATCACGTAAGTATTGGATACTGCCGATTGCTCGATGCATACGCGTGCTTTTTATTTTAAACATTTTTATCAATTTAATTTCAATTTTCGCCACTTTGTAAATTTTAACACTTGAAACTTGCAAGTAATAAGTACAAAAAAAAGGATAGTACTATACCATATTTCGTCCACTTTAAGAAATTTTACACTAGCCAGGTCCAAGCTCGAGCCATTGCAAAATTCATCCTCAACCCTGGCTAGGGGCCTCCAGCCTGCCCCAAGTCTGAAATTGGGGCAAAACTTGGCGATTTCTGCACGAGTCACTATTAAACACAATTAATATTCAAAATTTTAAATGTAAAACTATTTAATTAACTTAGAAGGAGTGGTTCATCAGATATAAAAAGGAGATTATGTGAAAGAAATAGGCAAGATGGTCAAATGGTGTTATACGATTAGATAATGTAAGATGAAATTGATAACAATGTAATTTAGCTTTAAATTTTGTAGAATAAAGAAATAAATAAACAATGTAATTCTAAAAAGATAACAATTACGTATAAAACTTCAATGCAAGAGTTTCTATATTTTCAGTAAACAATGGTTATCGTGCGAAGTCACTACATGGATAAGTGTGGTGTGAAAAAATTGGAAGACATTTTTTGAAATAATGTATATCATATACCTCTAGTATTGTCATACTTAGCATTAAACATGGTCGAAACAACATAAATAATGTACTGGATGGGCATAAAGTACTTCATATTCGTCAGAAAGTATAAAATGGTACGTTCACAATGTCTTGGATGACACTATGCAATTTCCATAATGTTGCCTGCTTCATCTATTACTTGTTATTCCCGGCTTTTTTAAAATACCTATTGTACGTATTTCCATGCTCTTATTCTAATTAAAATTAGTAAGGGCGCTGCAATATAGTACACACAAATTCCGGTCCCACTGATGTGTCGCAGACAAGTTTATTACTTTTTCAAGCTCTCGAAGAGGTTATAAGTGTATAGAACAGAAAGTTCATTTTGTAAGAGCCACAAAATCAATTCTATGAAAAATAATCATTAATTTATTGCAATAACAAGAAATAATCGCTGCTGAATTCTCCATTAGACTGAAAACTCCGGGAATTTCGTGAGCCAGGAAATTTTTAAACCAGGAAACGACCGATATCGAAAGTGGAAGAAGCTGTATTATGCCGTCATAATACATGTAATTCGAAAAATAACACATTACAATAAATTAATATTTATTTTCCAAGGAATTTATTTTTGGTTTTTAGAAAATAAATGTTCTATTATTCATGCTACCAACCACACGGAAAAAACAGTATTGATGCTCGAATTATACACAATTGTATTAATAAAAATTTCAGATATTTTTAGTATAAGCAACAATATTTTAGTTCAGCAAAATACGGTTATATAGTCTCTTTACCCATGCGGTATAGGTGATACAACTATACAGATTTGTCCTTCGACCAATACGCTGCCTCGCATACATGTGCGACTCTAACCTTAGAGTGGAAGAGAAGCCTCATTTGTTCAAGGTGTTTTTTTCTTGCTAACAGCTTCTTCGTATCGTATCTTTTGTGTCAAATGTTCACGTTTTGAGAAGTTCTGAAGCAGTAAAACAGGTATTCGTGAATATATATATGTGTGTGTGTGTGTGTATGTGTGTGTGTGCGTGTATAGCTATTAGTGTGCATAGCATCATAACTTTCGAAAGAATTTTCATATCACGTATTGTCAGGTCATCGACCTTGTATTCTTCGTGGAGTAATATGACGTTTAGGAATACTAGTATAGTTACCACGCCCATTCTGGTATAGTTGTGAGGACATCCGGTAGTGTCGGAGCAAGAACTATACTTTCTACTTCTGACGACCAAAATATAGTTCTCTCAGATATATCATTTTTTCTGTATATTAAATATTTATTACCTTTCGTGGCTGATAATCTTCTTTATAATCTTGATAAGCCTTTGTGCTACACAATATTTTTTTTGGACGCCTAGAACAACCCAGCACAACCTTTAGGTTTTAGAAATTCACATTTTGAAACATTTTGGTGTTAAATAATTAATTTGAGACAATAAAATAGGTTTTCACCAAAAAATAGGGACCCGAGTAAAAAGTGTATTGGAAAATAATTGTTTTGGACACCTAGCACAAAGGAGCACAACTTTCAGATTTTCGAAATTCGCATTTTGAAAACATTTTCTATTTTAAAAAATATTCCAAGGAAAAAGGAAACTAGTATTTCATAAAAACGTATGGAAATTAATAAAAAGTGTATGAGACAATATTTTTTGGACGCCTAGTACAACCCAGCAAAACTTTCAGATTTTCGAAATTCATATTTAAAAGAAATTTGATTTAAAAAATTCTTCTGAGGAAAGAAGAAACTAGTGTGTCATTCAAGCATACAGCACTAACGAAAAGTGTGTAGGACAATAATTGTTTTAGACGCATAGCTCAACCCAGCATACCTCTTAGATTTTCGAAATTCACATTTTGGAAAATTTTTTGATTTGAAAAATTATTCGGAGAAAAGAAGAAACTAGTATTTCACAAAAAATGTACAGTAAAAATTCTGGGATCAATTTTGTTGCAGCTAATTTAAACATGGGGTTACGAAATTATCATAGATTGTTTTTGCAGCAAAACTGTAAAAACAATTGATTGAGTAAGCGCAGTAATGATTTCTCCAAAATGAACAGAACTTATTAAGGAAGAGATGAAACATCAGTATACTGATGATGATTCTCAGTATGGGTAATGATGATGATGATTCTCAGTATGGATAATGTTTAAAGGAAATCCTGGGTGAAAAAGAGATCCTTAATGTTCAAGATATCCTCCGTGTCTACCTACTTCATGGTTTCTCCTTATTCCATGATGCTTATCTTCATAATCGTCTTCATCATAATCATCGTCGGTGGTTCTTGCTTCAGTCTATGATAACTCCATAAATATTTTCCCACCCTTCGTCCAATACGTGCACTACCTACCATATGTCCCAGAAAGTTCCTAGTAAAAGGATTGTAAATATCAATTAGATATTGATGGCATGCGTGAGTGGTTTATACAAGGTGAAAAGCGCGAAATTTAAGAACGTAATTGGAACGTCCTAAAAACGTTTCTTGGACATACAAATCAAAAGACGTTATTTGAGCGTTTTAAAAACTGTCCTAAGACGGACCAAATAATGTTCTAAAAACGTTTCATGGTCGAAATACGTCTTTAAAACGTCTCTGTAACATTGTATGTTTATGGAACGTTACTTGGACTGACCTAAGACGTTTTTGAGCCGTTCTAATAATGTTCTTTAACGCTTGTGCCCACTGGGAAGGCTTGTTATAATCCCAAACCAGAGTCAGTTATCTACTCAAGAAGCAAATCTTTCTCGAATTTTTACTAAAACTAGATTCATAGCGGAAGCACGCGAACGGTGACTTGAAAAGTATCTTCAGGTTCTTTGCGAACATCATAAAAACACTCATATTCCAAACTTAAATGAATTTCTACGCATAGAAGGAGCAATTATTAACAAATATTTGATTGATATAACAATTCAGGATACGGGATACAGATGAGCATTTAGATCAAGAGATGCTAGATCGATATGAAGACGTGAACGTAGTTCAAGCTTGAGTAGAAGCTGAAAATCTCGGATAAAGGCGTGGACGATGAGTTCGGTCGATTGTCAGTCAGTTACCTTTATTTATTTTATTAAAATTGACATTTTTACATGAATGAACCATAGGAACTTGACAAGTTCAGCTTTCTCCATCATACATTCAAGATAGCATTTAGAAAGCTCCTGATAAAGATACCAACGAAAAATATCAAGTATTTGAGATCAACCAAAGTACTAAGGAACCAAGATTTATAAGATTAAGGATTTCATCTCGTTTCACGAAAGCTAATCAGTACATTGTTTTGATTGCCTTCAATGAGTATTCAGTATAATCAACTTGAAGATGGAAACGAACCAATTTTTGGTTATTATTGCACATGCAGGTCTGGGGCACAAACTCTTGGGACTTGCGCCCATATAACTCTATGCTTTGTTACCTAGGATACGCACACCACTAAGAATATGTATCTTAACCTTCAATTCAGATTCTACAATTAGTCGAAAACGTAACTATGGATATAGATCAGATGAAAAGAATAAATCCTCTGCAATATATTTAAAAAATATGAAATCATAATGGTTCTCAACGATAATTAAAATATTTGAAATAACAAACAAAAAACGGAAAAAAACATAATAAAAAACAAGAAAAAAAAGCAAACACAAAAACAAGTAAATAGAAGAAGAAAAAAATGGAGTCAAACACCCGTTTCGTCCATGTTGATCTTAAAGAGACCATCAGAATATGGGTGAAGGTCATAAAAAAGGTCCAAAAAAGGTAGCTTGCTTACACTCTGTTGAAAAAAGTTGTTTTTTTAACAATGGAAAGGAAAAATTGGGTTCCGTCGAAAAAGAAGCAGGCTGACCTTCAAGAGGCCGTCATAATACGGGTCTCTGTCATGGGCAAGGTCACCAAAGGTAGCTTACTTATATCTATTCAAATTTTTGTTGTTAAATAAAAAATGGGTTCCATTGAAAAAGAAATAAGTTGCCATTCAGCTGTCCTTCAGAATGCGGGTCAAAGGTCACAGACAAGGTTATCATAAGGTTCCTTAATTATAATATGAAGTCTGTATAGCACTCAGAAAGTTGAAAATCATATAGCATAAAGATCTTCATATTATAACCTTCAAATGCCTGTAACTCGAAACCTCAGGACTTTTGGGACCTAGTACGCATAAGAACATTTATCCGGGAGACCTTAGATAATATATTGCAATTGGATTTAGCTCAAATGACTGAAACAGTTTTTTTTTTAATTTTGTGCGGGTTTCAACGAAACTTAGAATAGAAACATATATATGTTTGTTGTGTTGTTTTTATAATTAAAAAGGGTGCAATTTACACAGCAAAAATGGCTAGTAAATATATTATTGCAACTGATGTCGTCTTTTCATAAAATTAATTTTTTACCTTTGAGGTAATTTTTTATGATTTAAACCAAAAATATGCATCCGAGCATAAAGTGGTTCCATACAAATTTGTAGATATAATTTAGGCGAACATTGTTGTTAAATAAAATATCACAACTACGGCATTTCTACCTAGGGTCCTAGAGACTTCTCTCTCGCGCGGAATTTCTCACAGTGAAATTGACATTTTTACGGCATCTCTCACCGCACCCCTGTGACTGTTTACAGGAATAATGTGAGGTTACTCCTCTACCCTTTTTCCAACGTTGCATGGGGGCGGGAAGGCACCCATTTGACTGATCACATAAATACTGTAAGATCACACCCCTACCCCTTTTCCAACGTCTTGTCGGGCCGGAAAGGCACCTCTATGACTGGTCACACAAATAATATTGGTCGAATCTCTTTCCACTGGTGAGAGAAGCCGCTAGGTAAAGATGCAGCAGTTCTAACATGCCGAAAATGAGACATGCCGCAGACGTGACTTGCTGCAGATGTCACATATCACCGATGTGACATGGCACCGATGGGACATGCCTCAGATGTGACATTCCGCTGATCTGACATGCCGTAGATGTGACATGCCGTAGATGAGACATGCCGCAGGTGTGACTTACCGCAGAGAGACTTTCCGCATGTAACATGATATAAACCCATTAATTTGACTAAATATCGCAAAAAACCGCTAACAATTTATTTTTTACATTACCTTTACGATTAAAACTAAAACTAAGCTTCCTTAGAAAAATATTAATGATAAATTCGTAGCTTTTTTTGGAAGACCAACTTTTGTCTATTATTTTTTTGATAGCTTGTCCAAAAAACGTTTGCCCAAAAATTTAGTTTCTTCATTACTAATTTTTTTCCGAATAAAACATAAAAAGGTGGTCCATCAAAAACAAATTTATAACAGATTTCTAAATCCTTTTTAAGTGTACAATTTTTGCTTATTTATCTTTTTTATTTATCTTTTTTTGTTCCTTGCAAAGTTCAACATGAAAATAGAATTTTGGATTTTTCATTATTTTTTGTTCGACCAAAATTTAAATTTTCGATTTTTCATGAAAATTCAAAAAGCTGTATTGATAATCTTATAGGCTGGTCTAAAATCAACGTTTTTTTGTTTTAACTTATTTGCATTGTCTGCTGTTTGGTTTTAAATGTTAATTTTCGTTTGCTTTTTTTTACTTAAAAAATGCTATAACTGACAATTTTACTTTTATCGAAAAAGTCATAAGGAGAAATGGTTCAAGTTTCCGAGCACTACGAATATCCGTACCCGAGATTATTAAATTTTGAAAAAGTCGCTCTCAAAACTTTCCTTAAATTTTCCGTTTTTACAGACAAACACGAAAATGAGGAAAACAACAACGAGAACAATAACCACCGACGTAAAAACTACTTTTTCTGACTCAGAGGGCCTCAAAACCTCGACATTTGATGGAATCTGCCAAAGACATCTTTCACATAAAACCAATACCTTCTCATTATAATGAGAATGTAAAAAGACATTTCTTCACGAGAAATTTACTAATGCTATTTTAACTAATATATAATAAATCTCGCTTAATGATTTCTTTAACTTTTGTAGTTACGAATGCACTAAGGTTATCTGAAGATAAAAAAATGTGCATTATTAGAAATAATAAATACCCCATTGTTCATTGCATCTTATTTTAGATCAGAACAGAAGGTGAAATTTAGAAAAAAGATTCCAGGTTGAAATTGTTTATTTAACAGTAGTTATCTATCTTATTTAATTATAAGATTGTGGGGCTAATCTTATTCCTTCAAAGTATCTCTAAAATCTCTTTATTACGTTTTCATTTTTTTTAAATTTTATTTGTGATAAATATTAGTTATAAAATTAGCAATTGTATAACTTCTTTAACAATATTTATAAATAAGAACGAACAAACGAGGACCCTAGGAATAAATTTTATCTTTAAATTAGATAAAAACGCTGCAGCGCGTTTATCTGACGAAATATAAAATTTATCTGATGAAAGATAAAGTTTAGTTCATGAAACGTTCATGACATATGTGATATGTCAAATGGCTGCGTCTAGGTTTATCGAAAAGATGTTCTCCATAAATTTGAAAATTCTCGCGGTATTCATTTCTAAAATCGTCCCACTTTATTTAAATGATTTAAACCAAAAAATCATTCAATTACACTTACAGAACATAATGAACCGTGAGGATTTTCAAATTTACGGAGGAGCTTTTTTCTGCAAACTTAGACGCAGCCGTTTGACATATCACATATGACAAATAAATATTTTCATCAGATAAATTTTATCTTACGTTAGATAAGTTTTATCTTTCGACAGATAAACGTTCTGCAGCGTTTTTATGTAATTTAAAGATAAAATTTATTTCTGGGATTTACTGTGATTATGATTAAATAAGAATTAAAACTTTTACTTAATGGAATAACTAATATTAAATAAACAATTTCAAACTAAAATATTGGTTTCTGAATCTCACTTTCATTCCTGTTATAAGCTTAGTTCCAATGAACAATAACAATAGTCGCCTCGATATTGTAAATTACACCAGAAATTCGATTTGAGGAACGTCGATTATAGGGTCTCGGCGTGCACACACTTACACTTGGGATATCAGCGCCTCCGTGGGCCGATCCCTTTTCAGTGGCGTACTGCTTTTTGGTACTGCATCAAAACGTCTTTTCCTTCGGTGCGCTCGCACGCTATATGTAGTTACGGGCCGCCTCGTATAACTGCTTTATACCTACGACGAGGGTTCGTAAATCCGTACAGAGCTCCGAACTGTGCTGGTTTTCGACTCTCTGGTGTATTTTGAACGATCTTTTCGATCAAACAGTGGGTCCAATTCCGTGCGTGCGACAATTAAGCTCATCAGTCTTATGCAGGATTCGACAGTAAGAACGTAGAAGAAATTAATGTATGCGTATTTTGAAGGCCTGCTTTTTGTCATTTTTATATGAAAAATGGAGAATAAATCTTGTTGCAACAAATTCTTGTTACTGTGCTACTTATTTGCTTAGTTTTTAAAAATTAATTTTTTACATAATACATTTTACTTTTTGTTCAATAAAGCGTCACGCTCTGCTTTGTGAAAGGGAAAAACGGGTAAAACGTTTTAAACACATTAATAGTTGTTTAAGGCACCTATAGTGTTAAATGCGGAAAAAAATTATTCCAGTACGAGAAAAAGAGTCTTGAGAAAAGTCTTGCTTCATATTCCCCTATCCATAAATTTATCGAAAACAACACAGACAAAGAACAGAAGCGCAATATAAAATTTCATTTTCTCTACAGAGAATCTCCTTCACAAATTTTTTAAAAGTGCTAGTAAATTCAAAAACATGATTATTTAATGATGTTTGTACTTTATAACTTGGTGCTCTTTATCCAATAAAAGCGAAAGATTTAACGTAGTATATATGACGTTTCGACGCAGCTGAAACTAAATTTAAAAGAAGAGCGGTGACTGGTGATGTGGAATAAGTGATTACAATTCATGACGCGAATAATATGACGCAAATAATATATTTACTCTCCCAAAAATATTATAGATTTTCGCTACATTTGAAAATAAACCTTCCGAAACGTCGGAAAGAGTTTAAGGCAGAAAAATGAAGTCTCGGATTTTTATTTAGAAAGATCCTTTTTTCTTTTTCAGTTCTGTATATGATAACAGAATTCCTCGACTATATTAGGAGGAGATAATAAAAGGGGCTACTATTTAGATTATTACATTTTCCAAATAGGAAAAAAAATTAACAAAAAATTTCCTAAGCTGTTACTAAAATTTAGAATGATTAATGTATTCTTCTTACAAAAATTCAAATGAAAATATATTTAGACTTAATTTAAAAGAATTCGCAAAACATTCATAAACAAACCCTGCAGATTGGAACGAATCATGAGTATATTGTTTCTGTTAAATTTTTTTTTTAAATTAAGATCGAAAATAAATCTATTTTTTCATGCATAATTGTATGCAAACAGAGCTTGAAAAAGATTTACAATTGAAAATCAGTGAAAAGTGAGAGGTCGGTTTTGATTTACTTTTTCCCTTTTCTTCTTGTTTTTCATTGGTTATTTTTATCTCTAATTGGCCGAAAAGTGAGGTAGTCTTGAATTATGTTTTTTATTTGTGAACATTCTTCATGCTCTTTTTGCATAATATTATTCATAAAAAATAGTTTTCTGTACGATCTTAGATTAAAATTAATTTTCTACAAAAAAGATGCAATTTCAAAAGAAAGAGTGTAGTTTAACTTTTAACATATAATAACGAATTCTAGGTTTTTTTGAGGTTGCTGAATTCAAATTTGACGTTGGGTTTTTAACATTCAAAATGTCAGATCCAATATGGCAGACGTGAATTATTAAACATGTTCTGATCCACAATTTTGAATTTTGAAAATCAAGCTTCAGATTTCGATTCAGCGACCTCAACAACAACATAGGAATAACAATTTTATCAATATCCGAATATGTTTATAATTCTCATATTTTATTTTTATTGTAACATTTTTGTTTAGATTTTACATTTTTTTAAACATTAAAAAAACAATGCTATAATTTTTAATATTTTCTATTCACCATATTGGGTCCATCATTTTGAATTAAAAAAATTCAACATCAGATTTCTAGTCAGCGATCCCAGCCTTTTTTCTCGGAAGAGTTTCGTGTGGCCCTCTCTCTGTGCAAGGCTAACTCATCACCAGGGTTCCATGGCCTGTCGTATGAGGTGATGCGGGGCTTTTCCGAGCCATTGCAGAGGTTTTTGCATTGCCTATAAAATGACATGTTCCACCTCTCCTCCTTTCCGGAATCCTGGAGGGACACCCGTGTCCACTTCATTCCAAAGCCAGACGGGAAGGGCTTCAGGCCAATATCACTAAAATCCACTTTGTGCAAGCTGTTCGAGAGATTAATTCAGAGGAGGTTTGAATTTCTGGCAGAGAAGAATGATTGGATCCCTGAATTTCAGTTTGGCTTCAGAAGGGGAAGTTCCTCTATGGATTTTGTGGCCTCAGTCGTTTCTGATATTATGAAGGGTTTCGG
>JAWWLR010214136.1:0-13445 GCA_035041075.1 Acraspis erinacei | reverse complement strand
TTAACTTCAGTATCAGGGGTGAGCAGAATGCATCAAATCTTATCCATCTCGAGTACTCACTCCTGAAAGCCCGGATTAAGAAAGCACAGGAGAAAAACTTCCGAGAACAGCTCCTCGATACGAGGATGCTATGCTGATAAGTGGTCGCTCGTTGCTGTGTTGAATCTCGAAGTTGAAATCCAATTGAGCGTCCAGCCAATGACCCATGAGACCACACCCTCCACATTTCCCATAATTTGGAGGCGATTTCCCATAGTAACAATATGGCGTCGTTCGGCGCTGCGTTCCATCTAAGCTTGACGAGGCCGAGTTCATAAAGGTTAAAATCGTGTAGTCCGCCATATTTGAGTAGCTTCGGTCCTCTGGCGACAAGGCGTTCGTAGGATGGTGAATATGATGACTTCCTGTGAATATCTTATTGGTTCAGAGTTGTTTATGATCATAACCGGTAACCATGGTGATAGTCATACTAGCTAAAAGTTACTATTCCTGTCGTATTAGGAACCTCGGTCATCCGTTTCCGTGAGAATGTCCAGCCCTGGATACCATAGAGACTTAATGGGAGTCGTGACTCGTATCTCAGCAACACAGCGTGGAGAGAGTTTGCAAGATGGCTACCGAGAGTGGAGCCAACTAGACGGGTTTGTTTGGGACCCGCCATTTTGTTTGATCGGAAAAGTGGAAGCATGAGGTGGTAGGACCGTTGTTCATGATAGGCCCCTTTACCCAGGGTGCGTTAGTTACTTCTAGTAGAATTTGCATAAGACGAAGCATCCCTTACTTAAGTGTTTTGTTGTTGATCTCGGTTTTGACGGATGGGGTTTAGAGTACATGAAATCAAATTTACACTCCCCTTCGAACGCTTTTGCGCACCCAACGCAAAAATCAAAAAAGATAAAACGTTTTTCTGCCCAGCAGCAGAACGTCGTAGCTCAAAAAAGCCAACGGAATTTGAAAGAGTAAGAGAAAAGCTTCAAAAAGTGCTACTGTGGAATTAAAAAAATTCAAGCTCATGTTTCTTGTATCACTTCTGAAAAAATAAAAATGGTAAAAACTTTGCCTCTTTTTAACGTGCTGCCAATTTTGATCCAGGAGTTTTAGCGCAGAAAAAGCAACGGCGTTTAAAAGATTATTACTTCAGCTTTAAAATGAGAGGTCGTGAGTTGATTTTTTTTCTTTTTCTCCAAATTTATATTGTAAAATAGCACAATTTTGTAAAAAACACGCCTTTTTCAAATGTAAATATCTAAAAAAATAAAAGAGATAGACACAAACTTTTAAAAAAGTGATTTTTTAATATGAAAACACTTTATTAAAAAAATATGATATAATTATTATTATTTATGATTTTAAAAATTATAAACATTTTTGTTAACTGAAAGATTTTACATTCATTTAGAAATTCTTTATATCTCCACATTTGAGAATAATAAAACGATAATAATTTTGTAAATATTGCAAAGTTTTTATTCTTTTTGAACCCGCTAAAAGAATGAAAAATTATTCCCCTCAAATTCCATTTTAAGCTGCATATCTTTGTTCTATAACAAAAACACATATTTTTTCTCTCTCAAGTTTTTCTCTTCCTCTTTTCGTCTTTTAGGTATTCGCATTTGAAAAAAGGCGTGTTTTTTTACCAAATCTGCTATAACTTTTTAGAAGTGATACAAAAAACATAAGCTTGAATTATTTAAATTCCACAATATCACTTTTTGAAGCTTTTTTCTTACTCTTTCAAATGCCGTTAGATTTTTTGAGCAAAACTTTTTCTCTTGTGCGCAAAATAATGCGGAGGTGAGTGTATGGAAGGACTAAATAAAAGCGTTTACAATTTTTTATGAGTACACCTGTGGTCGAGATTTGAGTTCCGCTCTTGGTGGCGATAATTTCTTCTCAAGTTTTACTTATCCGAAATTAAAACTAATGTGAAAGGTATGTCAAATTTACCCTGTCACAGTCTGTTTTAATATGAATGCATGTTGTACACCTGGTCTAAAGGAAATAGCCACAGTATAATGGACTTTGTTATTGTGTAGAAAACAGCCGTTTACGAAGAAGGAAAATTGTACTTTTCTCAAATGATAAGGTCTTAATTCGAGTAAAGAAAGATTTATTTTCGCATGCCAGGACGGAGTCATTTGCATCTAAGTATAACGTAACCTCTTTTTATGTCAAAAAGTAACCAGCGAGTTGTGCAGAACTAGTACTGTAGGAAAGTCAATACACGTCCCGAAACAGTTGGGGGGAAATTTTTCAACTTAAAATTCTCTCGTCTTTAAGTGCGGTTAAATAAAATTTATATAAACAAATAGTATTTCTTGAGAAATACCTTTAAAAGTTACCAGTGAGAATTTATATTTTATTATCCTTGGTTTCGAAAATCCTCCTGAAACTTAGGAATTTGTAAGTGGGGAAGAAGGAAAAGGCACCTTTTAAAGCATTTAATGCTTGTTTAATATATTTTTTGGGTCAAATAATCTGTATCTCTCTTATTATTTTGCTCTTTGTTATCAAAACGAATAAGTTTACCAAATTCTAAAATAAATCAATAAATATTCGCAAAGATATTACACGGAGAATCAAAAGTGACCTTTATATGGAGAATTGCCCATTATTATAAACTTAACTGGGCCTTAGCATATGCAGGAGATGATCGATCCCACCGGAAAATTAAAATGTCAACAGTTTTTCAACTACTACTTGAATTGACCCCAATCTTTCGAGAAAAGTTCTTTGAATCGTTCTAAACATTTCTCATTGACAGTATTCTAGGTATGCAGGGAAATATCGCGTACTTAAATTGTAGCTAAGACGCCCAGCTATTCCTACCTGGTGTTGGGTTTTGTGTACCCATTTTCTTCTGTCATGTGTTTATCAGAAACAAGGGAACATCCACGGAGAGCTCTCAAAATCAGTGAAATTGGTAATTGCAGAAGAAAGATTTCCAAAAAAGCATTTTCGGATGTTGCGAAAGAGTGTTTTGCAGCCATTTTAAAAACAATCGTTGCATGCGCTTAATCACCGGAGCTATGCCACGAAAACGATATGAGTGACGCGAGAAGCGTCGACAAGGCCTCGAGTACTGTCAAGTGTAGGCCCTTTTTAACCGGCACAAGATATCGATATCGAACAAGCCCCCCAGTACATAACTTCCCACAGTGAAAACCGATATTATGCAGCCTGGGAAAAGTGAAAAGTCTTCAGGCAAGATGGCTGCTTTCGGACATTACTCCCCACAGTAAAAGAATATAATTAGCAGTTGCGCAAAAGTGTACAGGCATGTCCGCATGGCGTTCAATTCATACATCATTGGAACTCGCCATTATGAAAAACGATACTTAGCAGCCTGACAAATTTA
Source organism: Acraspis erinacei (assembly GCA_035041075.1). Taxonomy (NCBI): domain Eukaryota; kingdom Metazoa; phylum Arthropoda; class Insecta; order Hymenoptera; family Cynipidae; genus Acraspis; species Acraspis erinacei. The sequence continues at coordinate 10,087 of JAWWLR010214136.1, read as the reverse complement.
GGAACATCTGCCCACAGGATGAAAACTTCGGGACATCACTCCCTACAGTGAATTATGCCTCTCAGTGAGAAGCGATATGTAGCAGCCAGGAAGAAGTGGACAGGTCTTCCCACAGAGGCTAAATTTTAGGACATCACTCCCTATAGTAAAAAATGATATTCAGCAGCCCGCCTATAAGCCGTGCAGTCCATCTTCCCATAGAGTTAGTGCTCCAGCATTGCTGCTATTCCGGTAGGGTATGGGCTCTCTCATCAGCTCTGATTTTTAAACGATCTTCTTCCAATTGGCTGCGCTCGTAGATACTCTTCCTTTCCTTGGCATGAAGGAAAATCGGGATTACTCCTGTCACAACCATTATTGCCGGCTCTGATATGGCGCTATATGCACTAGCTATGAGCATGGCACAGCGTAGCTGGAGGGAGATTATTCTATTCCTGTACAAACAACTTGAAATATTACTCCCCAGAGGGAAAAACGATATGCCGCAGCCTGGAAAGGTGAGCAAGTCTTCCAAACGAATGGTAACTTTGAGACATCTCTCCCTACCGTGAAAACGGCATTTTTGGAAAAAGTGGACAAATCTTCGCGCAGCGTGGCCACTGCGGGATATCACTCACCACAGTAAAAAACGATATATAGCAGTCCAGAGAAAGTGGACAAGCCTACCCAGAGAGTAGCAAATGAAAACATCACTCCCTAGATTTAAAAACGGTATTTAGCAGCCTGGCATGTTTGACCAGGTATTACTACATGTTGGCAAATTTCTATATCACTCCCGACCGTGAAAAACGATATGAAGCAGCCTGAAAAAGGCGGAAATGTCTTTTCACAGAGTGGCAACTTTGGGAGCTGGAGAAATGTGGGAAGGTATTCACGCCTCATGGCAAATTACAATATCAGACCCTCAGTAAAAAACGATATGCAACTGTCTGCTCAATGTCAGAGACCTTCCCACGGGTTGGCAACTTTTAGACATCATGCTTCACATTGAAAAACGATATGTAGCAACCTGACCAAAGAGGACAAGGCTGTCCATAGCGTAGCAATTTTAGAACATCAATCTCCATATTGAAAAAAGATATTAAGCATCCTGAGAAATAAAAACAAATCTTTCCACAGAGTGGCAGGTTTGGTATATTACTCTGCTCTGTACAAAACGATATGTAGCAGCAAATTGAAACAGCACTGCTATATATTCTTTTTCCCCACAGGGAGTGAGGTCATACAGTTGGCACCCTTTGGGAAGACCTGTTTACTTTTCCCAGGCATCTGCATATCTTTCTTCATTGTAGGGAGTAAGATCCCAAAGCTTCCAACACGTGGGAAGACCTTTCCATGAACCAAGTCAATTATTTAGGAAGTGATGCGCAATATGATTAGAACCCACTACGAGGACTTGTCCTGAGGGATTCTTTTTTACTGGGTGGGCATGTTCAGATAATCCTTAAACGAGTAGGTAGAGATGGGAAGCCTTGTCCTAGAGAGCTCTGACTACAACCGTTTTTTAATTTCTTAAAATGTCTTAAAATATTTTTAAGTCCCGTACATCTTTTGAAATAATTGGAAGACCTATAAAATTCCAAAATTTCGTGAAATTCTTTGAAATCTTTGAAGAAGTTGCCAAATTCTTTTAAATTACTTGATATTTTTATAAACTCGATAAATACTTTGGTATCTTCCAAAATATAATAAAATCTTTCAAATCGATTAAAATTTCGTAAGATCCTTCATCGCACTTGATTTTGTTTAAACATGTGGAAATCCTTTGCAATAATTTTAATTCCTACGTTCAGTAAATAAATTAATCAAGGATTTTCTTTAAGGTGTGGAGGGCATAACAGTGAGTTACGAATCTCTTGAACAGATTTCAAATTCTGGAAAAACTTTTAAACTTATAAAATTTAAAAAAAATGTAATAAAATTTTCGTCTGAAGAATACGAGTGGAGGCTCGCCTGCATGCAATCTCTGGCATGTTGTCACTTCCAAAACATAACATTTATGTTTATATAATATTGTATATCTTAACTGATACTTTATTCAGTTAGACATAATAAGTAAGAACAAATAAATTAATCTTTCTACTGCGAAATCAATAATTTTGTTCCCTCTAAATCGTAAATAATAATGTCATAAATCTGAAGTGTTTCTGCGATAATATATAAGTAAACTTGTTTAAGAATATTCATCAGCTACAGTTTTAATAAAGGTCTTCATAGTCGTTTTTCCTTCTTTGAAGCAATATTTTAAGAAAACAAGAACCCAATTTCGGACAAGGATCCTCTTAAAAAAACTTCCGACAATTTTACTCATCGTGATCCGATTATTGTTTCGATTTCCAAAAAAAAAAATGCGTATTCTAAAGTTCTTGGGGTCGCTAAGACCGAATTTAATACCAAAATATCCAAGTTTAAATGGACCAACCCAATATTACAATTTAAGAATTTGACAATGATCTCAATTTTTTGAAAATAGAAATCTTAGGGTTTTGGGGCATATTTAATTCAAATATATTAATAGAATTTCTATTTTTAATATCAAATTGGCAACTTTTGACACCGGAAAAATTTCAAGAACTTAATCTTTTAAATTTTAATTTCAAATCAACATTATTTATGTTTTCAGATTCTTACTTCACGTATCGAATAAGTCATTTCGGAAATATAAATTTTATTACTATATTATTATTTTCTGCCAAAAAAAGGATACCCGTTTTTAGAAAACTGAGAGTATTTGTTACATTTTAAATTCATTATGTTAGATCAGCCAACTTCAATTTCGAATCTCTGTTTTCAAGTTCACATATAGCGAACCCAAAAACTTTATCATAATTTATAATAATTCATAAATAATGTATTATAAGGACAAATAAGGGATCATCAATAAACTACCTAAAAATTTTTTGGCAATTTTAGACCCCCTCCCCCCCACATATTTGAATATGGTGAGGGAATTATTAAATAAAGTAACTTAGCCTTTAGGTAAAACCCAATTATACGTGTATACTGATTTTTTTTGTGTTAGTAGCGAGTTAAGTTGCAAATATGCCTATATTGTCTACGTGATCGTGTGGTAAATTATAAGCTTCGGTAATAAATCATCAATAATAAAAAAAGGTATTTTCAGAGTAAGAGTTGATACAAACCTAATTGAATTTTATGTGACAGTTAAACCAGGTATTATTGCATTTTAAAACTAAGAACTGTACATGTTTAAAACAAAAATGGAATAGATAAACCTTTAATTAGAAAAAATAGTTTTTAATTATTAAAAAAAACTAATTTTCTAACAAATGGTTGATTTCTTGACTAAATTATTGAATTATCAAATCAAAAATATAAAAATTTGATAAAGAAGTTAATCTTATAACAAAAAATACGTTCAACCATTTTCGAGCAAAATTGGAATAGGTAAATTTTCAAATACCAAAGTAATTTTTCAACAGAAAAAAGGTAATTTAAAAAAAGAGATGAATTTTCAACTAAATTTTTGAATCGTCAACCGAAAAATATATTAAGAAATTATTTCAACTTTAAAACCGAGTTCTTAAGTTTTGAAACAAAAATATGAATTTATAAACCAAAAGATTCATTTACTACAAAAAAAAAAAAAAGAAAACAACAATTTTCAATAAGATTGAAGAATTCCAAACTAAAAAGTTGAATTTTAAGGCAGGAAAGAAATTTTTTGAATTTTTGAGAAAGTGGTTCAAATTTAAACCTGGTTGTGAAATTTTTATGCACAAAGAAAAAATAAATTTTTAACGTAAATCTTCATTTGCTATCGACAATTTTTGGGTTAAATTCAATAATTCTGATACAAAAAGTTGAATTTTGAATTGAAAAAATAGAATTTTCAAGTAGAAAGATTAATTTACTACCAAAAACGGTGGAATTTTTAATAAAATTCAAGATATCTAACACAAAAAGTTGAAGTTTTAACTAAAGAATATAAATTTTTAAACAAAAAGATTAATTTAAGACATAAAAGACGAATTTTTAACAAAATTCAAGAGTTTTCAAACAAAAAGTTGAATTTTCAACTAAAAAATATGGAATATTTTCAAAACTTCTGAATATCTCTTAAACTTACGCAAATTATCGAAAATTAATAATTTTTACGTTACGACGTTCAAAATTTAAATTTGGTCATTAGAATTTTATCTTCTTAAGTCTTTCTATTTCAAAGAATGCAGTTTAAATTTATTTAGTTTTGAATATAAATAGTTAAATATTTCTATATATTAAAAAAGGCTCTTTTTCGTAATTGGAAATTTTTGCAATTGAATTAGTTTTAAATTTTATTATTTTAGATATATTTTGCTGAGAATTTTTTAATTTTTTTTGCATAACCGTACGAAATATTAACATTAATTAAAATGACTGTGAACAAAGCTGAAGTATCAGCAGATACTGTAAAATATATAAAGCGTTATTTATCTATAAATTGTATATTATTACGAATATATTAGTAAAATTAAACAAAAATATTTTCTTAGTATAAATAACTAAGGTTTGTATACAACCATTTTTTGCAAACCTTCCTCCGTATTAGTACTTTATCATGACCTTTTTTTATATGAAAAAGTGACCTGCCGGTCCTTTCATAGAAACTTTGATTTAGGATGGAAACTTAGAGAATAAGCTAGAGATGTGGTCTCTAATTTAGGAAATTGAATTCTTGAACAGCACCTTTAACCTACCCAAAATATTTTGAAATATAAAGAAAATTTATGTCTGTTTACCCGAAAAATTAAGAAACTTATTACAACAACAAAAAAAATAAAGAAAATTTTGCAAATGATCTTTTAGTATAAAAAAATCACGCGAAAAATAAAATACGAGATTAATCCTCCTCATTATTTCACTTCATAAGAGGGGAAAAAAAGTTTTGCGCAGTGGTTCTAATCATTTCTCAGAAAATACCTTAACTTTAACCACGTTAACTGGCAAAATAAAATTTGTTTCCTTACTTATTTCGAACATTTATCATTAGGCCAAAACCTAAAGTACTTGTAACTGTAAAAAACGATTTTCGACCAAAGTGGGCTTTATTTAGTCGGCGTTCTTAGCCCCTCAATTAAGTTCCTTAAATTTCGGAAATTGTAAGCTTTTCTAAACAAATTGCAGGGAAAAAAGTTTCAAAAATAATTAAACTTATCATTTTCCAGGGAACTACGGTAATCGGTATTTCCGCAGATGAGTCATGAATGTGTCACGAATTGCGGTAATAGGTATTTCCAAAGATGTTTTTTCATTATTTTGCGGCATATTTCAGTAAATGTGTAGAATAAATCTCCCATTCTTAGTGCAAATACTCATATAGTTATACATATTATTTAATATATGTTTTATTAAGCACTGACTATTTTTACGGAATTTCCCATAACATCTCTCTGTGGCAAGTCACAGCTAAGGAATTTCACATCTGCAGCATGTCACATCTGTGGCTTGTCTCATATGCGGCATCTCTACCTAGAGGCTTCTCTCCCGCGCGGCATTTCTCGCAGTAAAATTGACATTTTTGCGGAATCTCTCGCCGCACCCCTGTGACTGGTCACAGGAATAATGTAAGGTTACTCCGCTACCCTTTTCCAAAGCCAAGTGGGGGCGAGAAGGCATCCCTGTCACTGTTCACGTAAATACTGTAAGGTGACACACCTTCCATTTTTCCAACGTCTCGTGGGGGCGAGAAGACAACCCCTATGTCTGGCCACAGAAATAATATTGATCGAATCCCTTTCCACTGGTGAGAGAAGCCGCTAGGTAGACATGCCGCAAGTGGGACATGCCGCCGATGTGACATGCCGCATGTGACATGATATGGACCCGAAATTTTATCCTTATGGTAGAAATATTGCCTATTATATCTTATTTTGAAGAATAAACTTCTACTATACTATAACAGAAAAGAAGGGTCGTCAACAAAGGGGGACAGGGGGTCAAAAATATCTGATAATTGGTAACGTAGTTTATGCACAGATTTTTATGGATGGTCCCTTACCTTATTTGGGTATCTATAAATCATTTTGTTAAAGCAACTTTTCTTTCATTAATTCTTGCAAAATGTGTTATCTTACAAATTGGCAACACCTGATTATTTCAACGTAGAAGAAAACATCGTTTTGAAATACAGATAGTGTAGAAGGCCGAACAAGATAGCGGCTAGTATATATACACTGAAATGTTTTTTGTGTATATTCATTAGTTACACTCTTATCGACTTTCTTCATGAGAAAATTTGTTAAATATTACAAGAAGATGCTGACTGTGATTGGCATTGCGTGCTACACTTTAGCGATTTTCGCTAATCCTATTGGTAAATATAATAATATTTATAATTTAAAGAGCATTGATAAATTCAGTATTTTTACTCACTGGTCCAAATCCTTCGATTGAAAAAAATTATTTTCTGCACATGTAGAGAACTTTGCGCTGATTTTATGAAAGCAAATCGGTCTTTCTATTTTTCCCAAATGACAAAAACTGGGGGATCTTATACCTTATCTTATACCTTCTATGATGAAAATTTAAAAATCAAAAATTGAAAATTAAAAGTTAATATCTTAGAAAGATAAAAAAAGACGTTACAAAAAGACGAAAAGTAAAAAAAAATCCCGGGGAATATTGTTGAATTACTTATTTATCATTTAACTTATTTAGCATCTAACCAAGACCCTTTTTCTCATACGTAGCCTATCGTATGTCAGGATGAGTGACTCAATTTTCAACGAGTCTTGTCCGTAGCATGCGTCGTTTTTCCGAAAAATTAATTTTTTATAATTGATGCTGTTTTTACGAATAAACGAAAAACTACGCGAATGAAAGTCGAAACTAGCGAATGGTCCGCACAATTCGACGGTCACCTCAAACTCTGAAATTTCCAAAAAAGTTTCAATATTGCTTGGGCCTCCGTAGTTTCATATTTAGTACAAATAACAGCTGAAAAAATTATATGTGAGGGCATTAGTATTTTACGTTCAAATTAAAATATTACGGGTGCGTAAAGAACAGGTTTAAGAAAAAAATGTTAGATTATACTTTTAATAAACTTAAGATTATTGTATACTATATAGGTTGACAGGAGAAGGTTGTTTTTTATGTAAAAAATGTTAAAGAACTGGAAATGTTTTGTTTATTAATTTGCATTCCTTGCAAAAAAATTATTTATAGCACTTATTAGAAAATTTAAAAGAATAGAATCCTAATAGATGATAGGTTAATTTTTTTCCGAAAAGATTTCATACAAATCGACCTTTTCGAATGTTTTCAAAAAACTTTCAGTTTTCACTTGAAGAACCAAAATGTTTGGACAATGATCTATAATTGATGATTTATTAACAAATATTTGTAAACAAATTCAATTTTCTGTGAATTGTTTTACTTCTTAAAAAATTCGAAAGGATAGTTGCATATATTCTTTTCGCTAGAAAATCAAGCTATCATTTATTAGGATCGTTTAATTTTTTTTAATTTGCTAAGAAGCAATATAGAACAAAATATTTTCACAAGAACTGAAAGCTTTTAAATAATATATTTCTGGTTATTTACATATTACTTACAAAATATGCATTTAATTAATTTTTATTTAGATTCATTAATTTCGATCTAATGGACATTTTTATAAGTTGAAATACTATCATTTATAATAAACAAGAAAAATAATATTTTAAAACATTTTTAACTGCGCGCGAATAGCAGCCAATTAGATGCCGATTGCGACGCCTGCGTAGTTGGGTGAGGGGCTCACGTTGGGAGTACTGCCTAATTGTTACTTTGATTCTAATACTTCATTCCAAAATTCATAAATTGAATGGTTACTCTCCGTAGGCATTTTTAATAGTTACTTAAAAGAATATTGTGGACGAGTAACATGCAAGTTTCACTTCACTATCAGAAAACAATAAGCAGCACTAGTTCTCTGAGCGCCTGGAGATGGCGTTTCAGTAGAAAATCGATCTGGCCCAAGCATGGAACACATATTTCTATCGATCGGGGCCAGAGCGGGAATCCCGATCGGGGCCCGATCGGTATTACGTTCAAAATCTGGCGCTATCAAAAAGTGAATAATTATCAAATTTGTAGAACTTTTTTAAATGCAGAATGTTTTTTATTCATCTTGGTTCGTATCCTGTATAATTTAACCGCAAAATGAAATTTTTTATTTTTCATTCGTTTTTGTGCGATCAAAATTTGAATTTTCAAGAAAATTCAAACATTTTTTATGTAAATCTTGTAGGGTATTTAAAAATCAAAACTTTTCTCATTATGACTTTTTTATATTATTCGTTGGTTGGTTTGAAATCTTCATTTTATTTTTTTTTATTTTTTGAATGCTGTAACTTTAGTACTTTGATTTTTATCGAAAGAAGGTGTGGGCATAGATTGTTCGTCTTTTTGCGTACTAAGAGTATCCGTAAATAGAATTTTCAAATCTTGAAAAAAAATAGTATTGAATTTGGAAATATTCTCACTGGACATTTGATACAAAGCGGGTGGGGTCCAATTTTAAACAAATTTAGTATCTTTTATGATGAGAATGTAAAAAAACTGTTATAAATTTAATTGCAACTGTTTTAGTTTTTCCATAAATTTAATTTTTGTTGTTCAATGTTATTTTTCTTATTTGAAGAAACAATGCGTATCTTGATTTATTAAAAAAAAATGATATTGTAGCTAGTGTGCTTTTTCCAAAAAGGTACTTCTTTATTTTGCATTTATTTTGATTAAAAAAAGCTTATTAAAAATTTATAGATATTTTTTTAATGCAACATTTTTGTTCCTTTATCTGTTCTCGTACCTTGCATTTTTTCCACAATTTCGATTTTTTATTGTCAATGTTATTTCTTGCGATTAAAACAAAAACTACGAATTTGATTGAAAAATGATTAATAAAACATTTGTTGCTCTTTTTTGAATGAACAAATTTTGTCTCGTCAGTTTTTTCGTAGCTTGTATCGCTTGTCTAAAAATGTAATCTCTCTCTTTTTAATGCTTTTTTTATAAAAAAAAACAAAAACTGCGCATCCTATAAAATAGTTAATTATAAAAAATTTGCAGATCCATTTTAGTCGATATTTTTTTCCTATGCATCTATTGTTGTATCTTGCATAATTTGACCGCAAAACAGCATTTTGGAATGTTCATTATTTTTTGTACATTTAAAATTTGAATTTTCGATTTTCCAAAAAATTAGAAATTTTATTAAAATAATCTTGTAGGGTATTCAAAAAGCAACGTTTTTATTTCTTCGAATTTTTTTCATATAGTGCCATGTTTCGCTTAAAATGTTCATTTTCGATCGTTTTTTTGGAATTTTGAATTTCGCAAAAGTTCTTCAAATGCGCTTACTTTTCGAATCTTGATCCAAAATGGCTGTTCAACCACCTTGCCCTTTAGTTTAGGACACTAAAAGAGCATATCAAAGGCTAATCCAATCTGTCAACTTTTGCGAAAATTATCGTGCTAAAAACCTCAAAATGTACAGACCCATAAAAGTCAGTTCTTCGGATTCAGGGGGTCTAAAAACGGAGACATTTGACAAAAACTGGGGGAGGGGGTAAATTGTACACAAATCTAATACGTTCTCTCATGAGAATGTAAAAATCTGTCTGGTGTGCCCGCCTCATCCTGGTTCACTGTGATTGTTTCATTGAGATTTTGTACATAGTATATACAAAGAAAATGATATAGAAGTACCTTAGCTTACACGCCTATAATCCTCCTTACATATGTTATTAATAATTTACTTTCGCTATATGACTATTTAAACAGATTCATAAAAAGCACACATATCGTTTATTCTATGAAAAAAATAATTAAGAAACCAGAAAACTTAGTACGTAATTGTGTTTAAAAACTCTTGACTAATATTAATATTATAAAATTCGCTTACTTATATAAAAGATGCAGTATTCTTTTATGCTTATATTCAGATGGTTCGTAAACGATCTTGTTAATAAGTTTCTTGGGATGATCTCTAACTCCGTGGTAGTATCTCATCGTAGCTTTTGTAATATTACACCATTAAGCCGTTTCCCTTTCGGGGTAGGCGTGACTCACTCGGCGGGGGAGGGGATTAGTGTGAGGA
>JAWWLR010214033.1:0-13459 GCA_035041075.1 Acraspis erinacei | reverse complement strand
ATTTTCTACGCAAAAAAATTAATGTTTAACAAAAAAAAAGTATTTACCAAGTTATTAATTTTTTAAATAACTAGCTTAATTTTTAACAAAATAGTTGAATTTTCCACCCAACACTGAATTTTCAGTAAAAAAGTTAATTTTCTACCAAATATTTAAATTTTTCAAGTAATTAGTTTAATTTTGTGTAAATATTTAAATTTTCTTACTAAAAAAGTTTAAATTTCAACTAAGAAAGATAATTTTCAATAAAAAAGGCGAAAAAAGCAAAAATTAATATTTTTTAGTTAAATTTTTTTTTATTTTGTTGGAATTTTATGCATATCATTAAAAGTCATTATTCTTTTGGTGGAAAATTAATATTATTGGCTTAAATTTCATTTATTTGAATAATTATTAGTTTTTTCATACGAAATTATTTTTTTTCAACTAAAAATTTACCTATTCCACTTTTTGTCGACATTTTTTTTATTAACATTTCTTTTTCTTTGTATAAAATTTAACTATTTCGTTGAAAATTTATTTTATTTGCTTACGAAATTATTTCACAAACTTAAAAATAAACAACTCTATTTTTTGTTGAAAATATGTCTTTTTTGGTAGAAAATTAAACTTTGTGGTTAAAAAATCAGCTACTAGATTGAAAATTCCATTAAAATTTACAATATTTGGTTCGAAATTTATGAATTTTGTTAAAAAATTATTTTTTTTGTAGAAAATTAATTTTGTTGTTGAAATTTGATGTATTTAGTTTAGAATTAGTTTTTTTTATTAAAAATAAATTTCTTAACCTAAAAATCTAACTATTCCAGTTTTCGCCGAAATTTTGTCTATGAACATTCAATATTTTTATTCAAAAATTCCTCTGTTTAGATGAAAATTTATCATATTTGGTTAAAAAATTATTTGTTTATAATTAAACTATTATATTTTTTATTGGAAATTTATCTTTTTTAGTTGAAAATTCAAAAAATTTTTTGGGAATTTGACTTTTTTGTAGAAAATTCATCTTGTGTTTTTAAGAATTTTATTTTTTTGATTTTAAAAAATCATCTATTTTAGTAGAAATGAAATCCTTCTTGGATAAAATGAAATTGCTTGTTTAAAAATTCAACAATTTTGTAGAAAGTCATCCTTTTTGTTTGAATATTTAATTACTTTTTTTTAATTCAACTATGTTTAAGAAAAAATATAATTGTTGTTTAAAATTCATATTTTGGTGTTAAAAAGTTAAACTAAAATATTTTTGAGATTAAAATTCAAATATATTTTTTAGTTTGTCTGTTTGATTTAAAAAATCATCTATTTTAGTAGAAATTTGGTATTTTTACAATATAAATTAATATGCTTGGTTAAAAATTCGACCATTTTAGAAAAATTCATCCTTTTTGGTGGAAAATTGAACTTTTTTGTTGAAAATTCAACTACTTTGTACAAAATTTACTTTTTCTTCTAAATTAAATTTTGGTGATCTAAAGTCAACCGAAAAATTTTTGGTTTGATAATTGAAATATTTTTTGAAAATTTCTCTTTTATAAATTTATAAATTTGATTACATTTTCAAAGATAAGATAAGAAAAATTAAATGACATGGAAAAACATATTTTAAAGAATTCGGAAAAAAATTGAGAAGCTTTTTATTAATTTTAAAAAATTCTGAATTTAAGTAATTTTTAGAGATTTCTTGGAGAGCTTTAAATGTTTTAGGTATAATTTTTAAATAATTGTTGAAGTTTTAAAGAATTTAAAATGTGTGAACAAAGAATATGGAAAAATTTAAGACAATTCTTTTAATTTTTCAGGATATAAACAAATTTTTAAACAAACTCAATTTTTTAGGGCGTCAAGAGAATGAAAAAAAATCTTAAGATAAATCGGAAAATTTCAAATGATATTTTTCTTAATGATTTGTAAGAGAAAATTGCAAAAGATTAAAAAATATTTTTAATTCTTTCATAAAATCTTGAAAAAGAGCGGAAAAGATTTTAAAGTAACATTTTTCCATTAATACATAATTTTAAAACTTTATTAATTTAAGGAATTTTAGTAAGGTTTTAACAAAACGAAAAAAATTCTTTATTTTCCTAGGAAAAACTGAAATAATTTTTTATTTTGAAACACTAATTTTAAGAGAATATTTCAAAAAAATTGTGAACTTTTCAAAATATTTATAAAATTTTCAAAAAAGAAACTGAATTAAAGAAAAATCAAGAAAACTTGGAATAATTTAAAAAAAATAGAAGGCTTAAAATTTTTGAAAGGATTAAAAAAAGAATTTTCTTAAGATTCATGTGAAAATTTTTTATGATTTTTTATTTTCAAAAATGCACTTTAAGAGAAAATTGAAAAAGATTTTTAAACATTCTCTTAAAATTTGAAAAAATTTAAAAGGTTTTAAATGCAAATTTTTCAATTTGGTAAGGTAAAAAAATCCTAAATATTTTTTTAAATTATTAGAATTTTTCTTAATATTTTGTAAAATTCCGTACAAATATTTTGAAGGAAAATTCGGAAGATCTCTAAAATAATTAATTGTTTTTTAAGTTTCAAGATTTTGACGCAATTTTTTCCATTTTGATTGGTTTTTCAACATTTTAAGAAAAATTCCAGTAAGCTAACAATTTTAAAAATAATTTAAGGGGTTTTGAATAAATTTAAAATATATTAAAAATTGCAAGCATTTCCGAAAAATTACCAAATATTTTTTATTTCTTTCAAATTTCTAAGACATAAATATCTTGTTAAAAATCTCGAATTTTTCATACTAATTTGTAAAATAATTTTTTTAAATCTTTTAGGTACTTTCTCGAAACTTCTGAAATATTCAAAATTCTTTTCTAATTTTTCTAAAATTTTTAGGTACATTTAGAAGATTTGAAGGCATTTTTTTACATTTTGAATTTTTTTCTCCAAAATTTCAAGAAAAATTCGAGTTAGTTAATTTTTTTCAAGAATTTAAGAGATTTTGAATAGTTGAAAAATATTTAAAAATTTTGAATCATTCCCGAAAATTTATCAAATATTTTTATTTCTTTTAAACTTATAAAGGTCCTAAATATTTTTTAAATGGTCTTGGATTTTTCCTAATTTGTAGTACAATTCTGTAAAATAAGGTAATTTTTTTTTTAGTTTCAGGATTCCTTTTTGACACATCTGAAATATTCAAAAATCTTTTCTAATTTATCAAAAATTGCTATGGTTTTGTAAAATCCTTTTAAATATGTACAGTTCTTTTAATCTTCTAGATTATTTTTTTGACCCATTTGAAAGTCAAAAATCTTTTCTAATTTTCTAAAAATTATTAGGAAAATTTTGAAGATTTTAAGCTAATTTTTTCACATTTTGAACGATTTCTCAAAAATGTCAGACAACAAAAAATTCGAGCCAGCTAAAACTATTTTTAGGAATTGAAGAGGTTTTTAATAGATTTAAAATATTTTCAAACTTGGAAGCATTTCAAAAATTTGATCAAATATTTTTTTATTTCTTCCAAACTACTAAAAGCCCTAAATATTTTTTAAAAAGGTTCTAATTTTTCTTAGTATTTTGTGTAATCCTGTAAAGTAATTTTTGTTGTTAATATTCTAGATTATTTTTTTAGACACATCTAAAATATTTAAAAATCTTTTCTGTTGTTTTTAAAATTCCTATGCAAATTTGGAACATTCAAATGCAATTTTTACATTTTGAATGGTTTTTAAAAATTTCAAGAATTATTCGAGTTAGATAAAAATATTTTAAAGAATTTAAGAGGTTTTTAATAGATTGAAAATACTTAAAAATTTGGAATCATTAACGATAATTTAGCAAAATATTTTTATTTATTTTTTATTTCTAAAAGTCTTAAATATTTTTTAAAAAGGCTCAAATTTTTCCGAATATTTCGTACAGTTCTGTGAACTATTTTTTTAACCTTCTAGATTTAAGAAAATACGTCAAATGTTTCGATCATTTCATGAAGGCCCTCGGTTTCGTCGCGTGGGAAATAATTAAAATTTGCCTACAATCGACGGATATCCAGGTCTCCACTTTGACCTTTTATTCTACGTCTGAATGCCTTGGAAAGCCCAATTCTTTCAGTAGATTGGTTATTTCGACAGTAAACTTGACGATATTGTCTTTAAAAGAAATATAATTTCTGAAATCAATAAATTGTTTAAATTAAAAAAAGAAAGGAGTTAAATTAATTTTACCTACTTAATGATCGCAGTGAAATTTGACATTTTCTATTAAAATATTTAAATTTTGAAAATTAAAAATCATTGAAAAGTAGGTTTTTAAATTGTTTAATTTAAAATCTCTTCATTTGAAATGCTTTAAAATTAAGTTTTGTAAACTATTTTTTCACTAATTGATAAATAAATTAAATTAAATTAATATAATTTAAATTTAGATTAAATGAAAATTCAAATTCCTCTTTAGGGTCCAAAATATATTAAATGGGACGATTCAAAAATCCTGACAAAATATTTGACGCAAAAAATACTCAAAATTAAAAATTCCGACGATTTAAAATTTCTGAATTATAAAATTCCCGAAGTTGTATTTTTAACAAACAAAAAAATAAAATTTCTGCCAAAAATTAAAATTGAAACCAAATTTTGGAATTTTAAAGCAAAAAAGGCTTTTATACCAAATAAGTTGATTTTTAAATCAAAATGACAAATTTTAAACAAAAGAGGTAAATTTTAAACCCTGAGAGATATTAAGTGAAAAAAATCGGAACTAAATTTTTTAATTATTTAATCAAAAAGACGAATGTTTAACGAAACAGATGAATTTTAAAACAAGAAATATTTTTCAATCAAGAACAAAATTGTTATAAAATTTTGGAATTTTTAAGTTAAAAAGTCGAATGTCTAAAAACAGTTAATTTTTCAATCCGAAAATATGACTTGTCAACGAAAAAGTTACATTGCCACAAAATAATGGAATTATCTAATAAATTAGTTAAAGTTTTTTAACAAAAAGACCAATTTTAAACCCTGAAAGATTTATCAGTGAATAAAGAAAAAATTACATCCAAAATTTTGAATTTTTAAATCAAAAAGACGAATTTTCAAAAAAAGAGATAAATTTTAAGCCGAGAATGATTTTTCAATGAAGAATGAAAAAAATTAAAACCAAATTTCGAAATTTCAAGCAAAAAGCGAATTTTCTACAAAATAGTTAAAGATTCTTCCAAAATTAATTGAATTTTTAAACTATAAAGACGAATTTTAAATTTAGAAAGATTTTCAGTGACAAAGAAAAAAAAATTATATCAAATTTTTAATTAATTAAAAAAAACTATTTTTCAACAAAAGATGTAAATTTTAAGCCAGGAAAGAAGTCCAAATGAAGAATAAAAAAACTGCAACCAAATTTTTGAATTTCAAACAAAAAGGCAATTTTTCCACAAAAAATTTAAATCTTCAATTTAAGAATATGAATTTTTAACAAAAAAACTTTTTTCCTCCGAAATAGTTGAATTTTCTACCAAAATCAGTTGAATTTTAAACAAACAAGACGAATTTTAAAACCTGAAAGATTTTTCAGTGAAAAAAGAAAAAATTTGCTACCAAATTATTGAAATTCTAAACAACAAAAAACATTTTTCAACCCTGAAAGACTTTTTAGTTAAGAAAAAAATTGCAAAAAAATTTTTAAATTTTAAGAAAAAAGATTCTTCCAAAATTAATTGAATTTTTAAACTATAAAGACGAATTTTAAATTTCGAAAGATTTTCAGTGAAAAAGAAAAAAAAGTGTATCAAATTTTTAAATTATTTAAAAAAAACTATTTTTTAACAAAATATGTAAATTTTAAACCAGGAAAGAATTCCAAATGAAGAATAAAAAACTGGAATCCAATTTTTGTATTTTTAAGCACAAAGGCCAATTTTCTACAAAATAATTCAAGCTCCAGTCCACAGATATGAATTTTAAACAGAAAAGTTTTTTTTTCCACGAAATAGTTGAATGTTTGACTAAAATTAATTTAATTTTTAAACCATAAAGAAGTTTTTTAAATTCCGAAAGATTTTTCAGCGAAGGAAAAAATTTCAACCAAATATTTGAATTAAAAAAATATTAAGCCTAAAAGATTTTTCAGTGAAGAAAGAAAAAAATTGTAACAAAATTTTTGAATTTCAAACAAAAAGGCAATTTTTCCACATCAAATTTAAATCTTCAATCTAAGAATATGAATTTTTAACAAAAAAACTTTTTCCCCCGAAATAGTATAATTTTCTACTAAAATAAGTTGAATTTCGAAACAAAAAAGACTGAAAGATTTTTTAGTTAAGAAAAAAAATTGCAAACAAATTTTTAAATTTTAAGAAAAAAAGGCGAATTTTCTACAAAATACTTGATTATTTAATGTGAAAAATGAATTTTTAACAAAACTGTTAATTTTCTAGTAAATAATCGAATTTTCACGGATAACGACGAATTTTCAAGAAAATAGTTGAATGTTTAATTAAAAAAAAATGAATTTTTGACAAAATTGTAAATTTTTAAGCCAAAATTAATTAAAATTTACGCAAATTTAATTTACAACAAGAAAGTAATTTTTCCTTGAAACAAATAAATTTTCTATAAATTTAAATTAATTTTCATCGCAAAGCGATAAATTATAAAAATTCAATTTTGAACTAAATAATAAATTATTAAATAAAAAAATGATGAACTCCAAACCAAAAATGTAACACAAGACTGTTTAATAAAAAATAGTTGGTTTTTAAACAAAAATGTTAATTTTCAACCAGGAAAATTAATTTCCTACCAAAAAATACAAATTTGTCTTTTTTTGGTAGAAAATTAATGTTCCTGGTTACTGCTTAACCAAAACAGATAATTTTTAACTAAAAATATTATAGCCGGCTTTCAACTAGAATATTTAAATTTTCATTTAAAAAAATTAATGTTAAATAAATTTTTTTTAAATATAAAGCTTAAAATTAAGTTGTCTATTTATTCTATTTTGAATTGCTTAATTTGAATTTGTTTATCGTATAGGAGTAGCAGAATATTTTAATTTTTAATTTAGATAGCTTAATTGTCTAATTTTAAATGTTTGATTTCAAAAGCTTTCAATTTAAATTAATTTTAAATCATTGTAAAATATTAAAAGCTTAAACTTTAAACTCATGAATTTTGATTAAAAAATCAATTTGCTTTTTAGATTTTACATTTTTTAATCGTACAATTTGGGCGAATTAAATTTTTATTTTAACAAGTTTAAATAATTTAATTTTTAATTCCCAACTTATTTTCAAACAAATAATGGTTTGGTGTTAGATTTTTTAATTTTTTAAATACGTCTCCAATTCTGCAAAACGAGAACTTGTTATAGTTTTCAATTTTAATTGTTTCAATTTTTATTTTTTAGATTCTCCAGTTGAAATCAAGAACATTTTTTTTCCTTCAATGAGAAAATTTTAAAATATTTTTTTGAAGCTCCTTCGATAAACTCTTTTGCAAATACTTTCGAGAATGAAAATGTAAGGTAGTTAATTTTCAATCTTGAAATTAGTATAAAATTCTTAATTTAAAAAATTTTTTAGTATCATATCGTTTTTATTAAACAAATTTGTATATGGGTTTCAATTTTTTCATTAAGAATTTTTATTTTTATTATCTTTGAGCAGTTGTGAATTATTTCCATTTGTAAATATTATTTTGATATTTTATACATTACATTTTCAATTTGACAAGATTACTCAAGATTGCACGAGACTACACCAGATTACATGGGATTTTATGATATTACATTGGAATACACAAAATTACCGGGTTTACAAGGTTTTACATACATCAAATAATTACAAGGGATTACATAATATTACATATAGGATAATACAAGATTACACAAAGAAACCAGGGATTACACAATATTACACAATATTACCCTAGATAACACAAGATTACACGTGTAATCTAGTGTTTAATAGGGATTTAACAATTTAAAAATGTTATATATTAATGTACCAACATATTACAAGAGATTACATGTGATTACAATGTGATTACACCAGATCAAATTAGATTATAATAAATTACATGGGATTACAAAAGATTACCAGGAATTGCACAAGATTACAAAAAAATACACAAGAATAAATACTGGATTATATAAGATTACACAAGATTACACAAGATTACACAATATTACACAAGATTAAACAAGATTACACAAGATTAACAGAGATCATACAAGACATAACATTAAACGGGATTATATGACTGAGTGTGAATCATATTACAACATTAGTGAACCCCTCGTACTCTAAAAATGTTTAATCTTGTGTTTAATAAAGATTTGCAAAGTTGAAAAATATTAATTAATTATTATTATATATAATAATATTATATATATATAATAATAATATTATAATAATATATTATATATAATAATTATTAATTAATTAATAAATATTAATTACAAGAAATTAGACAAGACTACATGCGATTACGTCAGATTACATGAGATTATACAAGATTACATGGGATTACATCAGATTACACGAGATTACATTGGATTGCTAGAGATTGTATACATTACAAAAGATTACAGGTTTTGTAAGGAGCAACATATATGACACGGGATTTCAAAGCATTACAGAGGATTACAGAAGATTACATGATGGGAATATACAAGTACCAAAGATAATAATATAATATTACCCGAGATTACATAAGAGTACATAAGAGTACATGGCACAGTGCACATCATATTACATGTAGTTACGCCATATTGCATACGATTACACAACATTGCATTGGATTACACAATACTACAGAGATTAGAAGAAATTGTATATATTGCATGGGATTTCGAAACATTACAAATGATTACATAAGGTTACATTGGCTTACACCAGATAACATGAGATTACACGGAATTTCACAATATTGCAGAGATTGCAATATTGCAGAGACTGCAGGGGTTACATGGCTATATATTACCATATATTACATGGGATTTCATAAGATTACGAGATATTACACGAGATTATACAAGATTACACGGGATTAACGGAGAGGATTAATAGAGACCACTCAAGATTACAATGACAACCAGGGATTTCGTATATTATATGGGATCTTTAAAGAATACAAGCGATTATACAAAATTACATGGGATAAAATGGGATAAAATGAGATTACATGGGATTACATCAGATTATACGAGCTTGCATTGGATAACACAATATGATATAGTTTACAAAGGGTTTCACATATGACATAGGATTTAATAAGATTACAAGAAATTACACCAGATTACATATGGGATTATGCAAAATTGCACAAGATTACTTGATATTACACAAGTTAAATGGTATATCCGGACAAGATGATGAGAGATTACATACGATTACAAGGACAATAAGAAGTTTTACTGGGATCTTGAAATATTTCTAGAGATTACACAAAATTACATGGGATACAATGGGATTATATGGGATACCACCAGATTACACAAGCTTACATGGGATTACACAATATAATAGGGATTAAAAGGGATTGCATATATTACATGGGTTTTCATAATATAACAAGGGTTTACAGAAGACCACATATGAAGTTATATAAGATTACACGATATTTATGGAGATTACACAAGATCACACAGGATTACTTGACAAAATTACTAGAGATTACACAAGATTACAAGGACAAGGGATTTAATAAATTGCATGGGATCTTGAAAGATTCTAAGAGATTGAAAGATAAAATGACGTAGGATAAAATGGGATTATATGGGATTACTTCAGATTACACGCGCTTATATTGGATTACACAGTATGACAGGGATTACAAGTGGTTGCATATATTACATGGGATTTTATAAGATTACAAGGGATTACTAGGAATAAGATTACATATGGGATTATATAAGATTGCACGATATTTCTGGATATTACACAACATTACATGGGATTACTTAAAAAGATTATTAGAGATTACTCAAAGTTACAAGGACAACAAGGGATTTCATAGATTAAACGGGTTTACTTGACAAGATTACTAGAGATTACACAAGATTATAAGGAACGCAAGATGTTTCACAGATTACATGGGATAAAATGGGATTACATGGGATTACATCAGATTATACGAGCTTTCATTGGATTACACAATATGATATCGATTACAAAGGGTTTCACATATTACATTGGATTTAATAAGATTACAAGAAATTACATCAAATTACATATGGGATTATACAAGATTGCACAAGATTACACGATATTAAACACATTAGGTGGGATTGCCGAACAAGATGGTGAGATATTACATACGATTACAAGAACAATAAGGGATTTCATAGATTACATGAGATATTGTAATATTTCTAGAGATTACACAAAATTACATAGGATAAAATGGGATTACATGGGATCACACCAGAATATACGAGCTTGCATTGGATTACACAATATTACAAGGAATTTTATATATTACATGGGATTTTACAAGATTACAAGAAATTACACAAAATCAAATAAAGGAAAAAGGATATTATACAATATTATAAAAGATTATTCAATATGACAGAATATTACCCGGCATTGCAGGACAATATGACTAGAAATTACACAAGATTACAAGGATAACCAGGGATTTCATAGATTACATGGGATATTGAAAAATTTCTACTAATTACACAAAATTACATTGGATAAAGTAGGATTACATGGGATCCAACCAGATTACACGAGCTTACATGAGATTAAAGAATGTAATTGGGATTACAAGGGATTGCATATATTACATGGGTTTTCATAAGATTACAAGGGATTCCACAAGACCAGATATGACATTATATAAGATTATACGATATTTATGAAGATTACACAAGGTTACACGGGATTACTTGACAAGATTACTAGAGATTACACAAGATTACAGGGGACAGGAATTTACTAAATTACATGGGATCTTGAAAGATTACAGGAAATTACATGAGATAAAATGGGATTACAAGGAATTACACATGAGTATACGAGCTTGCGATGGATTGCACAATATGACAGGGATCACCAGGGATTTCATATATTAAATGGGATCTTATAAGATTGCAAGAAATTACACAATATTAAATATAGAATAATACATGATTTCGTCAGATTAATCGATATCACACAAGAGTACACGGGATTATTTAACAAGATTACCAGAGATTACACGGATCACATCGATAACAAGGAATTTCATAGATTAGATGGGATCTTGAAAGATTACTAGAGAATACATAAAATTACATGCGATAAAATGGGATTACATGGTATTGCACCAGATTACACGAGCTTACACGGGATTACACAATATGATAGGGATTACAGGATATTGCATGTATTACATGGGATTTCATAAGATTACGAGGGATTACACAAGATTACATATTAGATTAGATAAGATTACATTATATTTATGGAGATTACACAAGATTACACGGGATTACTTGACAAGATTATTAGATAATACACAAGATTACAAGGACAAAGGATTTAATAACTTGCATGGGATCTTGAACGATTACAAGAGATTACACAAAAGACTTGGGATAAATGCGATTACATGGGATCACAATAGATTATACAAGCTTGCATTGGATTACACAATATGACAGGGATTTCAAGGTATTTCAGGTATTACATGGAATTTTATAAGCTTACAAGAAATTACACCAAATTAAATATAGCATTATACAAGATTACACAAGATGATTCGATATTACAGAAGATTGCGAAAAATAAAATTCCCTACATTGTAAAATTGCCGCGAATTTGAAAATTCAACAACAATAAAATTCACGAATAATAAAATTGCCGAAAAATGAAATTACCAAATTGTAAAATTCTCGGATATTAAAATTCGCCAATAATAAAATTGCCAGCAAATAAAAATACCGAATTGGAAACTTCCCGAACAATAAGATTCTCGAATAATAAAATTCCAGAATTATAAAAATCTCGAATTGGAAAATTGCCGAATAATAAACCTCCCGACAGTTTATAATATTACCGAATTGGTGAATTCCCGAATAATATTATTCCTGAATTTAAACAATTACACTTTTTTATAAATATGTTTGATTGATTACCAATACAATAATGAAATTTTATTTTTTTAAGTTATGTTTAATGCTTAAGATTTTGAAAATTATTTTATGAATTTACATATATATTATATTATATATACATTTTTTTGTTTGTAAATAGTTATAAGGTATGATAAAAAACAGTGGGTGATTTTTTTTGGGTTGGAGGGGAAAATTTTGACAAATTTAGAAGGTGTAAAAAAATCCAATTTTCAAGATTAAAAAATGAGAATTTAGATTGCAGCTATTATGCTAGATTTTACCAAATTTTACTCTAGAAGCAAAAAAAAAATTATCCCCTGTTTTCTTCGTACTTTATAGTGATTTTCTAAGAAATATATGTAAATTTAAAATTCGATTCCAGAAATATTTTATTTAAAAATATTTTATTGTATTTGTAATCAATAAAAGATATTTATAAACAAATTTTAATTGTTTAAATTCGGAAATTTTACAATTTGGGAATTTTCAAATTCGAATATTTTATAATGCGACAATTTTCTGCCGGGAATTTGATTATTCCAGAATTTTCCAATTCGGTAATATTATTAACTGTCGGGAATTGGGACGACTGAAAAATCCCATAAAAATAAAATTGCCGAATTGGAAAATTCCCGAATATTAAAATTCGCGAATAATAAAATTACCTAAAATTAAAAATACCGAATTGGAAAATTCCCGAATAAAAAATTGCGAATAATAAAATTCCCGAATTGCAAAATTGCCGAATAATGAAATTCAGGACAGCTTATAATATTACCGAATTGGAAAATTCTCGAATAATGTTATTCTCGGAAGTTAATAATATTATACCGAATTGGAAAATTCCCGAATAATAAAATTCCGACAGAGAATTGCCGAATTATAAAATATCTGAATGGGAAAATTCTCGAATTTAAGGAATCAATTTTTTTTATAAATATGTTTTGATTGATTACAAAAACAATAATTAATTTTTTTTTAATTATTTTTTATGTTTAAAATTTCGAAAATTATTGTTTGAATTTAAAATAACAATCATTTTTTTAATTTTAAGAGATTTTTATTTTAAATTCAAACAATAATTTACGAAATTTTAAAAATTAAAAATAATTTAAAAAATTAAATTTCATTAGTGTATTTGTAATCAAACATATTTATAAAAAAGTTGTAATTGCTTAAATTCGGGAATTTTCCAATTCGGATACTTTATAATTCGAAAATTTTCTGCCGGGAATTTTATTATTCGGGAATTTTCCAATTCGGTAATATTATTAACTGCCGGGAATTGGGGACGACTAAAAAATCCCATAAAAATAAAATTCCCCAATAAAAAAATTACCGAATTGGAAAATTCCCGAATATTAAAATTCGCGAATAATAAAATTGCCCAAAA
>JAWWLR010213982.1:0-13467 GCA_035041075.1 Acraspis erinacei | reverse complement strand
AATGCCAAAGAATTTAAATTATTTTAGGCAATTTAAATAAATTCCAAGAAATTAAAAAATTATTTAAATAGTTTCGATGGATTTGAGTAGCTTTTAAAGAATTTAAAAGATATTTGTATATTAAAAAAGAATCCAAGGAATTTATAATATATTTCTGTCATTCAAATTTATTCGAAGGGATTTTGACGATTTTGGAGAATTATTAAAATTATTAAAGAATTTTGAAGATATTAAAAAATATTCCAAGGATTTCAACAAATTTCGAAGGACTGCAATGATGTTGATGTATTTCGGAAAATTCCAAAAAATTTTTAATAGGTGTCAATACTTTCAAGATATTTCAGCAGATTTAAACAAATTTTAGCGACTTTTTAAATATTCTATGTAATTTCCAAGATATTTCAAAAGTTTTAAAGAATTTCAAATATTTAAAGGATTAACAATATTTAAAGTTACTAAAAAATATTCTAAGGATTTTTGAACGGAGTTCAATCATTTAAAAAGATTCTAAACCATTTTAAAGATTTCATGAAGTTCTTAAAAATTCTAAGGAATTTTCAACTAATTTAAAATTTTGAAAGAATTTGATAGAATTGTAAATATTTTAGTGTGTTTTTAACATTTTTACAAATTTTTGAATATATATCAATATTTGGAAGGAATTCCAAAGGATTTGAAAGATTGGTGGAAACAGATTTCGATAATATAAAAGAATTACAAAAGTCATTATATATTAATTTTTTTAATTAAAGGAATTTTTAATAGGTTTTAAAAATATTTAATGGTATTTTAAAAGTTTCCAAAGATTTTGAAAAACATTTCAATCATCCAAAGGAATTCTACAGGATTTTAGAGATTTCAGGGAATTATTAAAATTATCAAGGAATTTTGAAGATATGTAATAAGTTTCAAAGGATTTCAACAAATTTCAAAGGATTGAAATGATTTTAAGATATTTCTGAAAATCCGTATTCATTTTTTAATAATTTAAAAAAATCGAAGAATTTATAGCAGATTTTAACGACGTTAGGGATTTTTTAAACATTCCAAGAAATTTTTGAGATATCTCAAAAGTTTTAAAGGATTTAAAAACTTTTCAAAGGATTAAAAATGTTTAAATTTACTTAAAAATATTTTCTGGATTGTTGAATGGATTTAAATAATTTAAAAAAATTCGAAAGGATTTTAGATATGTTCCCATGTTCTTAAAAATTCCAAGGAATTTTCAAGATATTTAAAAAGATTCAAAAAATTTTATAGAATTGAAAATATTTTAGTGTATTTTTACAAATTTACTAATTTTTTAATAGATTTAAATATTTGGAAGGAATTACAAAGGATTTCAAAGATTTTTGGGAATCTTAAAAAATTGTTCGGAATTTTCAAGCAATTTAAAAAGTTTGAAAGGATGTCAAGAGATTGGAAATATTTTACCGTAATTTAAAAAAGGTCAAGATATTTTGGTCATTATAGATTTTTTAATTTAAAGGAATTTCGAAGAGATTATCAAAATGTTTTAGAGCATTTTAAAAGATCCCAGGGGTTTTAAAAATATTTTGATGTTTTAAAGGAATCTTAACTAATTTTAAAGATAGTATCGTATTTTAAAAAATTACAAGAAACTTTAAACCAAGTTTAGTAATTTGATGAAATTTTTAAAGGATCTTAAAGACTTTAGGGATTTATTAAAATTTTCAAGGAATTTTAAAGATATTTAAAAAGTTTCAAAGGATTAAAATAATCTTAAGGTATGCCTGAAAATTCCAAACAATTTTGCAAATATTTTAATAACTTGAATAAATTCCAGCAGATTTTAAATAGTTTATGGATTATTTAAACATTGTAAGAAATTTTCAAGCCATCTAAAATGTTAAACGATTTGAAATATTTTACGGTAACTTTATAAATTCCAAGAAAATTGGAATAGGTTTAGATAATTTAAAGGAATTTGCAAGAGATTATAAAAATATTTCAGGGCATCTAAAAAAATTTCAAGGGGTTTTAAAAAAATTGCAATAATTTAAAGGCATTGAAAATATACATTTTTTTTAATTGTACTTTTCAATATATATCAAAATTTGGAAGGAATTCCAGGCACAGATTTTACGGTAATTTAAAATTTTTCAAGAAATTTGGAATAGATTTCGATAATTTAAAGGAAATACAAATGTCGTTACAGAAACAATTTTTTATTATTTAAAAGAGTCCAAGAATTTTTTAAAGGTTTTAAATCATTTGAAGGCATTCTGAAGATTTTTAAAGTCTTGAGAAAATTTTTGATTTATCTTAATAACTTAAAGGAACTTTAACTAATTTGTAAGATATTGTGGTATTTTTGAAAATTGCAAAAAATGTTGTATAGATTCTAATAATTTGAATAAATCAAAAAGAATTTTAAGGTATTCTTCTAATTTTCACAAAAAATTTAAAAGATTTTAATGTTTTGAAGCAATTTCAAATTATTTAAAAGATTTTAGAAAGTAATTTAAATTTCGAAAAAGTATCAAGGGATTTAAGAAGTTGGAGCGAATTAAAAAAAAATTCCAAAGCATTGGAATTAATCAAGGTAACTTTTGAAAATTTTAAGAATTTTCGAATAAGTGTCAATATTTTCAGGGAATTTCAAAACAATTTGAAGATTTTAATATTTAAAAATTCAAAACTGCGAGTTTCTTAATTGCGTAGGTGGAAATTTTCAAATTTAATTTAATGGATTTTTAAATTTTAGATATACAACAATCCTATTTAATACTTTTAAATATTTTTTATCTTGAAAATTCCTTACAATATTTAAAATTCCCGAAAATCAAAAAATATTTTGTTTCCTATTTTCTAGAAATTTGACGAATGACATACATTTTCGTGGAAGTAAACATACATAGCAAGTGCGTTTCAGGAAATTCCTTCGAACCAAATCTGTATTTGTTTTTTAAACAGAGCCCGCATGAATGAGATGAGGAAAATTTTTTCTGAATAATGAAATTTTCGATGCTTCGAAAATGTGCTTTATAATGACCTAATTCAACAACTTTGAGGAAAAGGAAGGGATAAATTTTGTATATATAAAGCGAGAAAATTAGAGCACTATTCATTTCCTGAGTAACGCTGATTGAAAGTCAATTTATTGAAAAGTTTTTTAAGAATAAGTGCGATGAGATTTTTATTTTTTATGTTTCTGTGCTATATTTATTACAATTGTGCTAGTGTTGGTAGTTATTATAATGGCTATATTAATCTTGGGCATGCTGGTACTAGTAGTGGTGTTAGCCCGATTAATACACAACAACGGCAATATGCACTAACCTCTCAAATTCCAAAAAAAATACGGGACGATCCAGTAAAACACCTACAGGAACTTGACAAGATTCTAAGTGCAATAGAAGTACAAATAGAAGAGCGAATACGAACGAAAGGAAGAAAACATATGTCATTAGAAAAAGCTAGATGTGAGTTTGAGAACATATGTATTCATAAATAACATACAATGTGTCCCGTCGTCCTGAAAAATCTCCCTGGTCCAATATTGGACCGCATCCGATAATAATGTCCCGTTTGGACTGCTCGAGAGCATCAGTCTAAGCGTTGGACAGACCACCGCTTATCCGGTCCTTTGGACCGGAAAGTCAGTACATTGGACCGGAATCTAAGGTTTGGACATTGCTTGGACCGGAATTCCTGTCCAAGTGATTTAGAGTGATTCTTTGATGTTTGAAAAAATCAACGTACAAAAATATGATAAATGGAAGTTCAAGATATTAAATATAAGTTTTCAAACAAAAAAATCAGAGCCTTCTAATAAACAATATTATCAACTTTCCTGCAATTTTAGTAAAATTTTATTTAAATAGACTGCTTAGGATCTATTAATTTATATTTTTGGGTAAAATCCGAAACACTGATTTCTGACAACAATAATGAATTTTTAGAGTTGAGATTCTTATTTTCCAAATTTTTGTAAGAATTATTGCTACGTTTTTCAATCGAAATTCTGGAATACATTTCTGAACGCTTATTGTAGAGTTGTTTATAAGTGACCCAAAATTTGTGAAGATATTGGGTCATTTGTGGCAATTTTACATGTAAATAGAATAAATTAGTGCAAATGACCCAAAATTTAATTTTAATCATTTTTATACATTTCCGGAAATTTATGAAATTTGTGGTAGTATATTGTAATATTACAGAGAATTTATAATAACTTACCATAAATTGACCAAAATTCAATTTAATAATGCTTATAAACTTCTGGTTATTTATGGAAGTTTCCGGTCATTTCTGGTAACTTCACAGTTAAATATGGTAAATTACCATAAATTACCTAAAATGCAATTTAAAACATGCTAATAGATTTACGCAAATTTATGACATTTTTTGGTAATTTATGGTATTATTACAGGTAATTTATGGTAAATTAACGTAAATTACCCAAAATTTCCGGAGATGTCTGAAAATTTCCGGAAATTAGTAAAAAAAAATTTTAATGGATTTTGGGTGATTTATGTTAAGTTTCCATGAATTACATGTAATACTCCAATGAATTTATGGCAAGTTACCATATTTATCTGTAAAATTACCATCAATGACCAAAAAATTACATAAATTTCCGGAAATTTAAAAAAATGCGTAAAATTAAATTTTGGGTAATTTATCGTAATTTTCCACATTTATCTGTAAAATTACCATTCATGACCGAAAATGTATAGAAATTTTGAAATTAAATTTGGGCAATTTAAGGTAAGTTACCACAAATTATCTGTAATATTACCATAAATCACCCGAAAATTTCATAAATTTTCGGGAATTTACAAAAAACTTTAAATGTGAATTTTGGGATATTTATGATAGTTTCCCTTATTGACCTACAAAATCGACATAAATTACCGAAAATGTCCGTAAATTTCCGGATAGTTATAGACTTTTTTAACGGTTGCCAAAATATGGTAAGTTAATTGCCCCATATTAAATTTGAATTTTTTTTATCAATTATGGTCAATTTTTGATAATTTACTATATTCTTACAAAAATGTCCGGAGACTTCTGAAAATTTCCGGAAATTTATTTTAAAAATTGTATTATTTCCATGAATTAAGTGTAATATTACCAAGGTAATTCAAAAAATTAATAAATTTCCAAAAAATTATAAAAAGTTTAATAATTTAAGCTGGGGTTATTTATGGCAAGTTACCATATGTATCTGTAAAATTACCATAAGTGAGCAAAAAATTACATAAATTTCCGGAAATTAAAAAAAAATATGTAAAATTAAATTGGGGTAATGTATCGCAATTTTCCACATTTATCTGTAAAATTAGCATACAAGATCGAAAATTTATAGAGATTTTTAAATTCAATTTACGGAAATTTAAGGCATTTTACCATAAGTTACCTGTAATATTAGCATAAATTACCCAAAAATTCCATAAATTTCCGGAAATTTACAAAAATATTTAAAAGTGATTGTTGGGCTATTTATGGTAATTTTACTTATTCATCTACAAAATCGATATACATTACCGAAAATTAGATTAAAAAAATAATAAAATTTAAAAAATTAAAAAAAATAAAATTCGAAAAAAATTTCAAAAATAGTTACAAAAAAGTAAGTTTAAAATTACCGCAAGTCATTCGCTTAAAAAAAATTCGCTTATCGAAATCTAATATGGGCTAAAATCATAGCTGTATTTCGAGAAATCTATGAAAAATAATATTATGTCGTTAAGGATTCTTATATTTTTGCAGATTCGTATCTTTGTTGATTTGTGCTGTTTTTTATTTAACCTTGAATTATTTTTTAGTAGAAATATCATTTTTTGAATTTTTTGTTTAGAATTTATTATTCATGTTTTTTCACTAAAAAAACAACATAAAATTTAGGGTTACATCCGTTCCTACACAATTTTTTTCTTTACACAAAATATATTGTACACAAGTATACTGAACATATTTTTCCTACACAAAACTTTTTCTAAACAGAATATTTCCTACAAAGAATTTAATATTGTTTAAACTTTTATTTTTTTCTACCCAAAATATTTTCTACAAGGAAGATTTCATACACCGAATGTAATATTGTTTAAAACTTTTTTTTTTCCTTACACAAAATATTTTCGATACAGAATATGTATATTATTCACAGAATTAAATAGTAATATTTTATTATCAAGATAGTCTATAAACACTCTACGACAAAAATATTATGTGCAATATTTTTCCTGCACCAAATACATTCTACATAACATATTTAAAATAGTACATAAAATATTCTTTACAAACAGTTGATTCTACACAAAATGAAATTTTGGTAGAAAATTTTTTACACCTAATGCTTGTCGTAGAATATGCCTGTGTATCGTCCCTCACAATATCTGCTATATAGCAGTAAAAAGATTGAAATCAAAACTCTAATCATTTCATTTTGTGTAGGATCTACTTTTTCTAAAGAATATTTTATGTACTATTTTAAATATGTTATGTAGAATTTATTTTGTGCAGAAAAAATACTGGACATATTATTTTTGAGTAAAATGTTCAGCGAATATCTTGATCATAAAATATTACTATTCAATTGTGTGTAGAAAATAGTTTGTGTAGGAAAAATTTTGTGTAGAAGAAGTTTTGTGAAGAAAAAATTGAAAATGTAACAGTATTAAATTTAGTGTTAGAAATAGTAAGTATAGAAACAATTTTGTATAGGAAAAATATAACCTTATTAAATTCTGTTTTGGAAAAATTTCGTGTAGAAAAAGTTTTGTGTAGAAAAAATTGAAAATGTAACAATATTAAATTTTGTGTAAAAAATAGTATGTGTAAAAAAAATGTTGAATAGGAAAAATATACGTTTATTAAATTCTGTGTAGGAAAAATTGAAAACGTAATGTATGTTGTATAGGAAAAATTTTGTGTAGAAAAAGTGTTGTGTAGGAAAAATTGCGAATGTAACAGTATTAAATTTTGTGTAAAAAATAGTATGTGTAGAAAAAATTTTGTATAGGAAACATATAACTTTATTAAATTCTGTGTAGGAAAAATTTTGTGTAGAAAAAGTTTTGTATAGCAAAAATTGAAAATGTAACAGTATTAAATTTTGTATAAAAAATATTATGTGTAAAAAAAATTTTGTATAGGAAAAATATAACTTTATTAAATTCTGTGTAGGGAAAATTTTGTGTAGAAAAAGTTTTGTGTAGGAAAAATTGGAAATGTAACAATATTAAATTTTGTATAAAAAATAGTATCTGTAGAAAAAATGTTGAATAGGAAAAATATACCTTTATTAAATTCTGTGTAGGAAAAATTGAAAAATTAACAGAATTAAATTTTGTGTAAAAAATAGTATGTGTAGAAAAAATTTTGTATAGGAAAAATTTTGTGTAGAAAAAGTTTTGTGTAGGAAAAATGGAAAATGTAACACCATTAAATTTTGGTTAAAAAATAGTATGTATAGATAAAATTTTGTATATAAAAAATATAACTTTATTCAATTCTGTGTCGGAAAAATTTTGTGTAGAAAAGGTCTTGTGTAGGAAGAATTGAAAATGTAACAGTTTTAAATTTTGTGCAAAAAATAGTATGTGTAGAAAAAATTGTGTATAGGAAAAATTTTCTGTAGAAAAAATTTTGTGTAGGAAAAATTAAAAATGTGACAGTATTAAATTTTATGTAAAAAGTAGTATGTGTAGAAAAATTTTTGCATAGGAAAAATATAACGTTATTAAATTCTGTGTTGGAAAAATTTTGTGTAGAAAAAGTCTTGTGTAGGAAAAATTTGAAATGTAACAGTATTAAATTTGGTTTAAAAAATAGTATGTGTAGAACAAATTTTAAATAGGAAAGAATAACTTTATTAAATTCTGTGTTGGAAAAATTCTGTGTAGGAAAATTTTTGTGTAGAAATAGTTTTGTTTAGGAAAAATTAAAAATGTAACAGTATTAAATTTTGTGTAAAGAATAGTATGTGCAGAAAAAATTTTGTATAAGAAAAATATAACTTTATTAAATTCTGTGTTGGGAAAATTTTGTGTAGAAAAAGTTTTGTGTAGGAAAAATTTTAAATGTAACAGTATTAAATTTGGTTTGAAAAATAGCATGTGTAGAAAAAATTTTAAATAGGAAAAATATGACTTTATTAAATTCTGTGTAGGAAAAATTCAAAATTTAACAGTATTAAATTTTGTGTAAAAAATAGTATGTGTAGAAAAAATTTTGTATAGGAAAAATTTTGTGTAGAAAAAGTTTTGTTGAGGAAAAATTGTAAATGTAGCAGTATTAAATTTTGTGTAAAAAATAGTATGTGTAGAAAAAATTTTGTATAGGAAAAATATAACTTTATTAAATTCTGTGTAGGAAAGATTTTGGGTAGAAAAAGTTTTGTGTATGAAAAATATTATGAGTATACGTGTGCACAATATATTCCGTGTTTAATAAAATTGTGTAGGAACAGCGATTTCCCGAAAAATTAATTATTTATTTGAAAGGTTCGAAAGTTATGTAGGCCTACATGTTTCCTGTGCTTGTAATAGCTATTAAAGATCATGAAATCTGTTAACAGCGGAGTGCGTTATCGATTCGGATAGGAAGCCCTACGTTAAAATGTGTAAAAAAATGACTAAAACCAGAATGGAACATCATTTCGCTACTAACGAAATGGCTAATTGTAAGTACCATTATTATGTGAGCTTCTATTAAGTCCGAATTACCTTATTAATAATCCACTGAACCTTTTTGTTTTGTAGATATATATTATTAAAAATTATTTTTTGATTTATTTTCCGTGAAAAAAGGTTAATTAAAAGGTTTAACTATAGATTTGACCAATGCAATTCTCCTTTACAGTTCTCTGCGTGGACAAGAAAAAAGATCAAACTTTTGAATGTGCTGTTAAATCACTTCTACCATACCGTGACAGGGAACTTTTATGTAAAGCATTTGAGCCAAGTGAATACCGACTTGTCTCAATCGAAAGAGAACATCTATTCCATAAAATGCAACAATTTCAGCAATCGCATCAACATAATCTAATGATTCCTAATAATCGAGGACCTCATAATAATCAAGGGGGTATTATTAATAATAATAATAATAATAATAATAATCATAATATCAATCAT
Organism: Acraspis erinacei; assembly: GCA_035041075.1. Taxonomy (NCBI): domain Eukaryota; kingdom Metazoa; phylum Arthropoda; class Insecta; order Hymenoptera; family Cynipidae; genus Acraspis; species Acraspis erinacei. Next base: position 4,360 of record JAWWLR010213982.1, on the reverse strand, counting down.
AATAATAATAATAATAATAACAATAATAATCATAATATCAATTATAATAATAATAATAATAATAATAATCAATTTCGTTTTAGTACTCCATGGGTTAGCCAGGGTAAGAAAGAGTATACGCTTTTCTGATCCTGATATGTATACCATTATTTATAACAGAGAAAAAAAATTCTTTTTCAAAAGAAAAGCTTTGTGATAAATTTATTATCTGACCACCAATTATTATAAATATAAATGATCTTTAATTGAATATTTCCCTAATATTGTGTAAGTAGCTATTTAAATAATTAGCAGAGAAGAAAAACAGCTTAATTGGAATTTGAGGCGCAAATTTGAGGCGCAATTTTGCGGCGCAAAGTGGCGGCGCTGAGTTACCTCAAACAGAAGTTTTTATCACTTGAAAAATCTTAGAAAATTTCTTTTTGGGGAATCAAGAGATATTTCTAACTCCCCTAGGACTATAAAAATTATTTTATATCTAGTGTGGTGAAAATAAAACCATTGAATTCTTTGTTAGAAATTTAATTTTTTTCGTCGAAAACTTATATAATTTCTTTAAAAAATTTGGTTGCAAAAATTATATTTAGGTGTTTCGCAAGCCTTATAAAGTTTAACACGTGTTTCCCATAAAAAATGTTTGCAACTTTTTATAAATTTTATTCCCAATCTTCAGTATTAGTTGAATCAAGTTGAAACTAATCACTTATATTTAGAAACAACAATGGAATTCTAAGCAAAAATTACTTTTCCGAATTTTTGGTAATACATTATTTTCTGTTGGTAACTATATTTCTATATAAATTTTGGATTTATAAACTTATTATCAAATTTGTAGTTAGGGCAAAACAATAGTGAAATAAATTTAATATTAATCATGGTTTCCATAAAGTATTATTTTTTGTAGCACCATTCACCTATAAAAATGCTATATAGTTGCGATTTATTAATAATAATTCATTAATTTATAATTGTTTACGATATAGAATGGTAGATATCTACAGTTCATTCTAAAATTTTCCGTTTATTTTCAACTGTTACCTTAGAGTGAGGGGGTCAAAATTGTAATTAACAAACGCAATTGTTTACAGAATTTATTTTCATTTATCACGATAATACCTTAGAATAATTCCAAAGAGTTGGGGAAAGTTAAATTTAAAATTAATTTTAAACAAAGTAGTAAAATCCCTTAAAATTCTTTGAAACTTTTCAAATATCTTGAAAATTTCTTAGAATTTAGAAAAATTCCCTAAACTATGTTTATTATATTATAATTTCTTTAAATTATGGAAATCTATTCAAAAATTAGTAGAATTTGCCATAATATCCTAAAATATTTTTAATGCTATGAAATCCTTTGAAATCCTCTGAAACTTTTTGAGTATCTTGAAAATTCCTTAGAATTTTAAAGAATTCTCTAAAATATCTATAATCCTTTGGAATTCCTATAAATTATAGAAATCTATTCAAAACTCAATAGAATGCTACAAAATACTCTAAAACATTTCCAGTCCTATAAAATCTTTGGAATTTTTAAAAAAGTCCCTAAAATATTTCCAATCCTATGAAATCCTTAGAATTTTAAGAAAATCCCTAAAATATTTATAATCCTTTGCTTTTTCTTTATATGATAGACATCTATTTAAAACTGAATATAATTTTGTAAAATACACTAAAATATTTCCAATCCTATGAAATCCTTTTAAATCCTTCGAATTTTTTTAAATAACTTGAAAATTCATTATAAATTAAAAAAATGCTCTAAAATATTTCGAATCCTATGAAATCCTTAGAATTTAAAGAAAACGCATAATTCTTTATAATTCCTTTAAATAGCAGAAATATATTTAAAACTGAATAAAATTTTTAAAAAGACACTAAAATTTTTCCAATCCTATGAAATCCTTTTAAATTCTTTGAACGTTTTGAAATATCTTGAAAATTCATTAGAATTTAAAAAAAAATCCCTAAACTATTTATACTCATTTGGATTTCCTTTAAATTATTGAAATCTATTCAAAACTAAATAGAATTTTCCAAGATGCCCTAAAATATTTTCAAAACTATGAAATTCTTTGAAACTTTTTAAATTTCTTGAAAATCCTTAGGATTTAAAAAATTCCATAAAATATTTATAATGATTAGGAATTCGATTAAATTATAGAAATCTATTTAAAAATAAATAGAATTTTCCAAAATACCTTCAAATATTTCCAATCCTATGAAATTCTTAGTATTTAAAAAAAATCCCTAAAATATTTATAATCCTTTTAATTTCCTTTAAAGTACTAAAATATATTCCAAACTAAATTTAATTTTCAAAAATACCTTAAAATATTTCCAATCCTATGAAATTCTTAGAATTAAAAAAAAAATAGCTAAAATATATATAATCCTTTGGGTTTTCTTTAAATTATAGAAGTCAGTTGAAAACTAAATAGAATTTTCCAAAATACCCTAAAATATTTCTAATCCTATGAATTCCTTAGAATTAAAAAAATCCAGAAAATTTGTATAATTCTTTATATTTCCTTTAAATTACAGAAATCTATTTAAAACTCAATAAAATTTTGAAAAAGACCCTACCATATTCCAAATCCTATGAAATCCTTTAAAATCCTTTGAAACTTTTTAAATATCTTGAAAATTAATTAGAATTTTAAAAAATCCGTAAACTATTTATAATCATTTGTATTTTCTTTAAATTATTGAAATATATTCAAGACTAAATGGAATTATCCAATATACCATAAAATATATCCAATCCTATGAAATCCTTTTAAATCCTTCGAAAGTTCTTAAATATCTTGAAAATTTATTAGAATTAAAAAAAATTTCCTAAAATATTTTTAATCCTCTGGAATTCCTTTAAATTATATAAATCTATTCAAAACTCAATGGAATTTTCAAAAATATACCCAAGTATTTCCAGTCCTATGAAATACTTTGAAATCACGTTGTAAGTTTTAAAATATGGATTTCCTTTGAATGATAGAAATTTATTTAAACCTACATAAAATTTTGCAAAATATCCTGAAATATTTCTATTTTCCAATAGAATTTTCAACAATGACCTAAAATATTTGAAATTCTATGAAATCCTCAGAATTAAAAAAAAAAAATGCATAAAATCTGTATAATTCTTTAGTTTTCCATTAAATTATAGAAATATATTTAAAGCTAAATACAATTTTGCAAAATACGATAAAATTTTCTTTAGAATTAAAAAATTCCCTAAAATATTTATAATACTTTGTATTTCGTTTAAATTATGGAAGTCTATAAAAACTCAGTGGTAATCTGAAAAATACCCTAGAATATTTCCAATCCTTTGAAATCCGTATAATTTTAAGAAAATCCCTAAAATATTTTTAATCCTTTGGATTTCCTTTAAAGTATGGAAATCTATTTAAAACTGAATAGAATTTTTAAAGTTTTTAAATATCTTGAAAATTCCCGAAAATCTAAATAATATTTTGAATTCTATTTTCCAGAAATTGGATGAATGACATACAATTTCTTAAAAGGAAAAAGAGGTTATGAGTGCACTTGAGAAAATTCATTCGAACCAACTCCACATTTTTTATTCTTAACCCTGCTCGAATGAATGAGATGATGAATTTTTTATCATAAAAAAGAGATATTGAATGCTTAAAAAATGTGCATTATAATAACCCAATTCAGAAACTTTGAAAACAAAAGTAGGGATAAATTTTGTGTATATAAAGCGACCATTCCAGGCCGATATTTATTTCTTAAGTTACGCTGATTGAAAGTAAATTTATTGAAAAGTTTTTTTTTCAAACAATAACAGTAATGCGATTTTTACTGATTGTCTTTCTGTTCTACCTTTTTTATAACTGTGTTTGTGCTTCTGGTGGTAATAATGGGCAAGGGAATGCTGGTTCTAGTGGCACTCTTAAACCTATTAATTTAGAAAAACAACATAAACAACTACAACAAAAATATGAACTAGAGCAACGATTAAAAACAATTCAAGCAGAACTAGAAGTGATACGAATGCATATAAGAGAGCGACTACGAATACAAAGCCAACCAGGACGAATGACATTAGAAATAGCTAAAGGTGAGTTTAATAATATATGTATTGCATAAACAACATACTTAGTGTCACGTCGCATAGTCGAGAAAAAGTGGGAAATAGTACATTGAGTTTCAAGGCCGTAAGGAAGGCAATATCGAAGAGCGCACACATGCCGCCCGAGCGAAGCGAGGGCGGAAGTCAAACGAGGCAAAATAGCCTTACGCCCGTGAAACACACTATCCTTTTTGTCCTACCCTCCTTGAAAACAAGCATGTGAAGCAGATAAAGGAAGTTTAGTGAGCACGACTGGACAGGGTC